>JAYDZF010000008.1:3851443-3864414 GCA_034509105.1 Microcambeva barbata | reverse complement strand
TGTAATTTTTTTAGGAGAATTATTTTAAAGAGATAGAAAAGTAATTCCAAAATTCAATTCGTAACAAAGTTCATTGTCTCAATTAATGTCCCACACATGTAATTAAAGAAAAATCAGCTTTTTTAATGCTTTAAAAATCTATCCTCAATAACAAGTATTTGCTGAAAATGGAATTACTATAAGAAACACAGAACAAACACTGCTTAAAATAAATTCTAATTAGGTCTATTTTTATGTCGGTGTAATGTAATTACTTTTCCATGACAGTTAGTGCGTGTGAAATGCATTTATAAGGGTTCCTCAAATAATGTTTTATTAAGAATTTCAAATACAAATAACATAACTTTCCTACAGTCATTCCTTTGTGATGCATTTTCCAGTGGTGTACCATTTTAATGTCTGATGCACTGCTGCTTTCATGTCACCATGTGAAAATCTTCCCCTCAATTCTCCTTTGAGCCTCCAAAAAGTTAAATAAACTCTCTCTGATATGACAGAATTACTGCTTCTACGATCAACACTTTATTGATTCAAACAGGATCAACAATGCCATGTTGATCATTACAAGTTATCCAGTAAAATGTTGTGATTGCTGATGACTGTCTGGCAGATATGGTGATCCAAGGGCAGGTTTGTCTTCAGTCTCTATTGCGCCCAAACATTGAATGAGCCATTGGTTTAATTACAGTTATTATATGGTAAGTTTAGGTTTATGCTTTATATGACCACAGCACGACTTGGCACACTCTGAGGTTAAGTGCATTTCTCACCGGCACTATGCTTTGTGTGTTGATTTACTCTCAATGCATTAATAAATGCCACCGGGTGTGAGCACTTGTCTCCTGGTCACGCTGGGCCCTGGGCATGCCGAGTATTAAGAAATCTGACTTGATTCAGCTCTAACAGATCTCTAGAGTGGCCAGGAATAGAAATAAACCTGATTTTGAAGAGTTTGGGCTCTCGAAGTGAGATTACATTTAACAAGCTGTGAGGAGTACAGCTCGCAGCATTTTATAACCGCCGGCTGAATAGATAATAAATAATGCACCACTGGCTGGATTTTCCACAGTATCTCCAGGCTAGTCGGCCTACACGCTCATCTAACCTATATTTTATCCACCCTCAGGGAAGTGAAACTAACTAAAAACAAAGTACATTAGTGATCTACTTACTGAGTACATACCATAGTTCCAGAAAAGTTTGGAGATTTTGATGAAAAGATCTGTGATTGCTTCATTTGATTTTAAAATTGTAACTGAAAGTATTTCCAATGATGTAAACGGTTAATCTCCCTGTATTCTGTAAATGAAAATATTTTTAGAATTTCAAATGAGAAGAATTCAGAACAGCTAAAGGAATCATGATTGGAAAGACAGTAGGACCTTCAATCTGGTCATATACAGGCTACAAATATAGGATTTTCACCATCTGCACAAGGTTAATGCAAATACCACCCCATATTGTTAGGTTTAACTCAACGACACTTAATAATTTAATCTGTAACATAACGTTTGCATAGTTTTTACACTAGATACCCTTCCTGACACAACTATCTCTATTTATCCAGGCTTGGGACAGGCAGTACAATGTTACACTGGTTTGTGCATCTTACTGGCTATGTACCTGTAGAACAATTTAGTGGCTCCATAACCTGGCTTTGTGTTTTTACACTGTGGGAGAAAACCGAAGCTGCCATGGAGAAGATGCAAATAATAATATGATACATTATTAATATAACACTTAAAATGGTAGTAATTAAGGACGCATCATATTACAGTTTACTTGTAAACTCATTCTTGTAGGGTTGGAATTAAGGTTGCCTGTTATTGTTAGTTACACTGCATGTGTATGCTTGGTGGTGAGGATACAGAAAATAAATTTTGGTTATGATTATTTTTATTATAACAAAAATCATTTATCATTCAGCCCTACTCAAAATTTCACACATAATGCACAATTTGCTTAGAGCAAAGTGTCGATATACTGGTACTGACTTCATTCAGACCTGGAGTATCATTCCATAAATCCTAAAGTTAATTATTGGAAAAAAAGTTCCTGTACACATAACTTACTTGAACTAAGCTTATTGTACATTTTAAATCCCCTTATGCAGCAGTGATGTTGGATAAGAAGATCTGCCCTTCCCCAGATTGTTGTTATAATTGATTTTATACACCTGTTTAAAATGTATGTGTCTAAACCCCAAACGAGATCACTAGAATAGTGCGTACAAAGCTTTTTCTATTGGCATGTGCCTGCACTTTTAGAATCAGAATAAACCAACACTGCCTCTATTAAATAACCACTTCAGTGTCAGTGTGGGGTCAATCTTATTACTAAGGTCAGTAGCTGCCAAAAAGTGATAAATTGCTTACATGATCTGTGCTTTATTAAATGAGAAAATGGTAGTGTAAGCATGGACGAAGATCCGTCATATTCTGTCTCGCTTTGCTTTTAAAACCCATCAAGGATCATTTAACAAAAATGTCATCTGTTTTTACTCACGTCCGTGGCTGTGTCAAATGTTCTGCTCTTAAGAAGGTTCAGCTAGCAGCACAGTGCCATCAGTGTATAAAATCATTATGTGGCTGAGATTGGGAACAGTCCATTACATGAACAGTGTGTTATCCAAATCGCTCATTACAGCTCTGTATTACCTTCAGGCAAAATTGCTTCTGAATTGCTTCAGGGTAAATGATCCCGGGTTCATTTCTGTTCTCGGGAAAGTGGCGCCCTGTTCTGCCCCATGAGTTTCTTGAGGAGAATGTAAGTATCACTCACACTGTGGTAGCCTGGTGGGGATGGTTTTGATCTCGGGCTGGCAATTGAAAGTTTGAGAATCCCACCTCTGCCTTAAAGCCATTGTTAGGCCTTTGAGCAGGGCCCTTAACCCTTTCTGCTCCTGGGGTGTTTTATAATGACTGACCCCAGTTTCTAAAGCTATTGGGGTTTTTTACACATTTATATGTGTCTACGTAAATTATTTCATTTAAGCCTAATAATTTATTTTACAAATTATTTGCTTCAAAGTAGTTTATTGAGCAATCATTAAACAATCATTAAATTGTAAAAAAGTATTATATGACAATGTATGCATCTTTGATCACACAACCTCCAGATGTTTTGTAAGTGCTGTGTACATTGTTGCCAGATTGGGCGGTTTTCCGTGAAATTGCCCAGAAGTGTTTTTCATGCATTTTGAGTTTTTGGCCAGAAACCACTGTTGCAATTTGTCAATCCTGGCTGTCACAGCTTGCTTGGTCATTAAAAAGGTGGTCAAGACCCAGAAAAGGTCTCGATAAACTAAACTATAGTCGGCATTCTTTCAGTATACCGGCTTGAAATCTTTGTAGAGTAGTTTGTACTGAAATGGAGCTCTTTACAATTGCCAGCTTTCCAACAACAGATCTTTCGGTGTGTTATGTTGTACACTGAAGCCATTATTCAGTATAACTATATAATGATTATACAGATCGAACTAAAGACATTATGTACTACTTAAATAATTGAAAGTATTTTGCAGTTTGCCCAATAAAAACAATTTACATTATGCATCCGTTTCATGCATATTCATACCTCCATACATTGAGTCATTCTGTGGGCCGAAGCAATTCTAATAGTTCTCAAAACCTCTATTATTTACATGAGGAAATTAAAATGTATCATATTAAATGTACTTTAATAACCACAGTTTATATAAAAGTCCAGGCATAATAAAAAGAAACACCCTGAAACCTTCTAAAAGCATTTCTAAAATAAAAAGTTTTAGCCAGGTTTACCGCCGGGCCCTGACATCAGGGTAACAAATTTTGGACCGATTTGGATTGTGCTCGTTTGACAGAAAAACTTTTGCCTTTTTTCTGCTCATGTTGTGCTTGGGTGAGTTTTTATTGTTGTTTATTTTGATTTATTTTTAATATGTTGTTGACTTTTGACATCATGCCCTCAGGTGGGTCAGTTTATGATGATCTACAGTACTCAGGAGAGGGGTTTGTATAGTTAGGATTCATATACCTGTAATGTGGTTCAGCTGCTGAAGGACTTCAGCAATGAGCCACAGTGGATTTGTGTCACTTTGCAGTAATATTGCTGGCTGGCAGATGTAGTAAGGAGACACATTGTTAGTGTTAATTACACTGTGGTGGAGTTTTTCTATATACAGGGTTATAGTTTCTTCTTCAGAGATTTGCTGGCTTCTATGTTTGGCAAACCGTCTTTCTCGGAAGCGTGCTGACAGACTTCTTCCAGTTCATTTTTGTTGGTGTATAATGCCAGAACATCTTACACTACAGGGTGAGCACACCGAGTTAAGATACTGATGGTGAAAAGCCAAGCAGACATGGAGTAAAATACATAAATAAATCATCTTACTAGTGTAACTCGGCATTCAAAATCTTTTAAAGACAGCCTTTGCTGCTTTGTGTCCCTAAACTCTCATTTCCCCTAATGTGTGTGTGATATAACCAATGGGGAACACATTAGAGGTTATTGCTGTTGTTTCCTATTGTTTATCTAGCACTATAGAATAATTTATTGTATTTAGACTTCAATTGTGTTTGTTATATTTATGTTATATCAAACAGTCCAAAAACATGCAAACAGGTTGCTTGGAGCCACTAAATTGTCCTGTAGGTACCTGTGATGGACTGGCACCCCATCCAGGGTGTTACCATGTGCCTTGCAGTCATTGAAGAGCTGGGATAGGCTCCTGCACGCCTCCTCAACCCTAAATAGGATAAGGGGTTAAAGAAAATGAACTGAACTGAACTGATATATTTGTGTTGTAGCCTAAAATATATAATAATTATAATAATAAGTTCTAGGAGACCATGACATGCATTAACAGGTTTCCCATACATACTTAAAAAACACCTGGAAACCCAATGTATATTAAACTCAACTCGAGGTACCAGTGTATTCCCATTATATCACTAAATTTTGAAGTTTAGTGTGGGAGAAACAGCTACTCTAATAGCCATAATCTTTTTTGCAGCAGTGATGCTGGATGGGAAGGTCTAACCCTGTCACAAACGGTTCCATTTGTTGTTATTGAAATGCACATAGTGACATGTATACCACTGAACAACATCATCAGCATGGGTATCCACTTACATTTCGTCATGTAGTGTGTATGAACATTTTTCTGTCAGGCCTCACAACAGAATGACCTCAATTAGAAAGCAGATTGCTCCAGAAACATATTATACATGTTATATTGTCTATATATGTTGTATTCTATATAAAAGTTTCCTCTTTTTAATAAGTTTTAATTATGCATTTCAAAATCCAATTGCATTTGTGAAACTATTCAACACTCATTTTCTTTGTGGTGCATTCTCCCAGCATCATAGTCATCACATGAAAATCTTCTTTCCCTTGTTTAAGCATACACGGAGATGCAAATCAGGAGCTCAGACAATAAGCTCTCACAGACACAACCAATTGCTAATCCTCCCAGTCCCACCCTCACCAATTCCAACCAAAACTTTTTTTTTAAAGATGGCTTAAATAAACACATTTGGTTGCAAAGTCATGGTTCAGGCATTTTATGTGTATTCAGCACCACCGGCTCATTTCTCAAGTTTATAGATGGTTGTGGCAGTAAAGATTTACCAAACCTTTTTATAAATATTGCCACGCTGCCAATATTATATGAATGGCTTCATTCATTCATTAAGGTGCCTCGTGCTCTGAGAAGGATTAAGATCTAGTTGATCATGACAGTAGCACGAAATGATACAGTCAGCGTTTTTGGAAATGTAATACAGCTTAACACCATAAACTGTAAACACACCAAAATACTTAATGGTTTGCAAACCATTTTCTGAATTGATGAGCTGCGGCAGTCAGGGATGGGAGATTTAATTGGTTTTGCTGTTTGGCCTGAACATCTGTCCCGCCGCTCTGGGAGAAAGTGATTTCTATTTATTTATACACTTTAATTAGCTAATAAAAATATTTTTATTAATTATTTTGCTAATGAAAAATATCTTCATCCTATTTAATTTGACAGCCATGATAAGAATTTTGGTGAAATATATGGATATAGATGTCATACTTAAAATAATATTTTTCATTTTATATCTGCTGCTGTGCGCAAGGATCTTACTGCAGGCCTGGCCACAGCTCTTTTGTGCTCTTACGTGGATTATTAATCACAGTTTAGGATGTAGCCTGTGGAATATATCGATATATATGAAATCATTTCTCCTCTCACATTTGGACTGGACTTTTTAGGTGGGAAGGATGAATGAGTTTTAAAATGACCAGCGTTGGAGTAAAGAAGGTTTTCTATAATCTCTGTAAGAGAAAACGTCAGCTTCTGGACTGTAATGAAAAAGCATTCCCGTATGGATTCTGTTCATGCTCTGTGCCCCAGTGCTTGTGATGCACACAGACCAGCATTAAAGTCTACTGATCTGAGTTCTCTGAACCTTTAACCCAACAGCTGTCTCAGTGTTTTATAATCATGAAGCCTTTGTGTCTGGGAGAGACACTGTGTCCTCTAGTGATGTATAGGTGTTGTGTAGATGAGTGGAAAGGGACAGGTAGAAAGAAAGTCAGATCAGTCTTGTCAAACTTGTTGTTCCCTGACCCAGCCTCATCATGTTCCATGAACCTCAGGCTTTAGCACAGCCGGCAATGCCATATTCTCACATTGTCAGGCATTATCAATCAAGAGCAACAAGAAAACATGAACAAAATGATGCATGCTATCACACAGAAGTGAGTTAAACTCCAGCATGTAATGCATCTATCCCTAGACACAAGCTCCACCACATGACTAGCTGTTAATACTAATTTTTAAATCTGTATAAACTAACTGTACTTGTGTTTTATTATTATTTTGTATCATTTTCAATCTTTTGTTATTAGCACTGTGGCTCGGTGGGAAGCATTGTCGCTTCACAGCAAAAAAGATCCTCAGACAAGTTCAATTCCCAGTCAAAGCAATTCGGGTCATTTCTTTGTGGAATTTGCATGTTTCTCATTGTGTCTGCATGGGTTTCCTCTTGGAGGTCCGATTTCCTGCCACAGCCAGGTTAATTAGAGACACAAAACAGATCTGTAGGTACCTAGCTACAAGGATGCATTGACCCTTGTGCTGGCCCAAGCTTGGATAAATAGGAATGTTTGTGTCAACAAATCAACAATGTGGATCACAATACACTGTGGTGATCCCTAGCGGGAGCTGCCACGTGTAAAGAAATTTTGTTTAAAATATGACTCCAGATTGCCCCTTATTGTCCTATTCAAAATGAATGATACTCACTAAATGGCCTTTTACTCCTGTAGGAAGGCTTTTTGTTGGTGAGGGCCACAAGGGATTTTGGAAAAGGTGCTTGCTTCACGTTTAAATTGGCTAGAATACATATAGAACTCATCTAACAATTGTTTATACTGTAGTGTTACTGTTGCTGGTACTCAGCTTTTTTGCAGTGTATGCATTGTTTATGGATTTAATGTCACTCTGATAACTAAATGTTAGTCTGATGTAGCCTATACGTTTGATATGCATTTTGGGTTGAGGCTGAGCTGAAGAATTTTTGAGGTAATCTTTCTTTATTACTGTATCTTTCTGCACTGGTGGCAAAACCACTCAGGAGTATAATATTACCACTGGAGATAGGAGTGATCAGCCTTTTAGAAGCTGATATTGATTACTAGTGTTCCTTTTAAACTGAGGTGAGCAGTATTTCAGAGTACGGATCTTGCAAGGCTTGAATACATAAACAGAAGACGCCAATTTTTAACTGTTATTAAAAAAATGACACTTATTTTAACTGGTTTAAATCTGTACACAAACACATGTCTAATGTGTTACAAGGAATACAAATAAAATTAACACCTGCTAAGGAAATTATTTAATTTTGAACACCAGCTAGACTGGCTGGTAGTGACTCAGTTGTGGTAGATTATCACTGCTATTTGGAGCCACTGCAGTACATCCCAATGCTGCTGGAGGAGGAGGATCCATAGAACCAACATCACCATTGAGATGGTCCTACAGATGCTTAGTTAGGTTCAAGTCTGGGAAATTAGGGGGCAAGGGTAGTGCTTGTAAGTCTTGTTTATGTTCTTCAAACCAATTTAGGACATTTCTAGTCATGTGACGTGTTACATAGTCTTGATGGAAGATCTCATCCGCCTCAGGGAAGACAAGGACTTGAGGGCCTTCAACAACTCATATACCCACCAAGCCATCTCACCAGTCATGACCTTTATAAACTATATGCGGCAGCCGAAGAAGTGTGTGCCCGTCAGTGTCTATTGTACACATAGAAGTTTACTGACATATTAATATTGGCCTTTGCTGAAAGTACAAAAGCAGTTCTTCAGGTTTCTCATGTTACAGTCTGTAATTGGGTGCAATATTTCCACTGGCTGCTCAGACGGGCACAGCAGCAGATGGCTTGCCAATATTACAGGTTCATGCTGCAAGTGCAGGATGTTCTGCTTATGCCAAACAAACTTCAACTATGTCATTTGCTGTCTTTTTTCCTCCCTCATACCCTCTTATACAGATGTTCAGGGCACAAATGTCTGCAGCGCCACAAATGTCTGCGTCGGTACATCTCATGCCATGATGATGAAACTTATACTGTGTGTAACTTCATGATATACTATAATAACTCCCAGAAACACTGCGTGTTCGATGTTTCAGAGTCGGAATATGTGAAGGGACTGGCACAGGGATATTTCTTCTAGCTACCCCAGCACCTACAGCTGCCTCACAACCTAAAAACCATCAAGATCTAAGAGTGGTGCGTGGGTCAGGAGCTTGAATGGATCAGAGCTACCAGTGCATACTGTTCTTGCTTCTTTTAATGTTGCATCATAAATCTTAGTAGAATTAAAGGGGAATTTGCCTAGTTTTTGTGGATTCCCTGTAAAATGGGCTGGATTTTGTGGACATTTTTTAAAATAAGATTTCACAGATTTTAAACAAAAGTGTCATATTTCACCATCTGCAATACAAGGTTATTCTAAATCACAATCTGTTTGTTTGCCAGGTGGCAGAATTAACCCAATGACACTCAGTAACAAATAATAATGTTTTTTTCGGTTGCTTCCATTAGGGGACACCACATCGGATCATGATCCGCTTTATTGACTTGGCATAGTTTGTATACCAGATGGCTTTCCTGACACAATCTCCTATTTGTCCGGGCTTGGCACCGGCGTTGTAGTAGCTAGATAAATATGAGTTAATTCATAGTCTCCAGTTAACCTGGCTACATGTTTTTGGTCTGTTGGATGAAACCGGAGCTTCTGGAAGAATCCCACTCAGGATAAACCTGGGCCCTCCTGCCTTTGAATTGAACTTAGGACCTTGTTGATGTGAGGTGGCAGATTAGAACAATATTTTCACTGTGCAGTGAAATTTGTCCTCCAAATTTTAACCCAGCTGTAGCCTAGTGTTTAGGGTACAGGACTAATAATCCGATGGCCGCCGGTTCAAACCTCACCACTACCAGGTTGCTGCTAATTGCTCAGAGTGTATAATTTTAACTCATTCTGAGCACACATTCCCGGGCGGTGGCAATGGAGCCCAGAGAGCAGTTAGAGGTTAGGTGCATTGCTCAAGGTTACTTAAGTCGTGACCTGTCAGCGCTGAGAATTGTACCGGCAACCCAGTTCTCCAACCACTTAGTCACCATTTAGCCCAAAAACCTTACATATTATTATTTACAGCAAATTGCATATTTCATGAGAAAATTGTTCAATTCATGGCACATAATGCAAATTTAACGGTTGTGAATTTTCATGTATTTCATGAATATTTCATGTGTTTCAGCATGTTCAATATTATGTACACATTTTAATGTTATATTTACTTTCAGAAAGACAGGAGAGTCTGCATTAGGGCAAAAGCAAGGGGACAGAGAACAAAGCAAAATAGTGAATGAGTGGGGGAGTGAGTAATAGAGAGAGAAAATAGAAAGTCATCCACTGCTAGTGTCCTTGAGGCTGAAAGAACGGAGTTTGACGTACACAAGGTATTTTCTCTGCATATGAATTTCCTCTTGCTTTCATGCTGGCTCTTTATACACTTACCATTACCCAGACATCATGTTTTCTTTTACATGACACCTTGTTTTTCTCCCAAGCAAATTAGCAAATTGGCATACAAATCAAGTGTACATATAAAATCATTTGCAACTAATGGTGACTTGAGTTGGAAAAATCAGGGAGAGTTTGGACAATGTGGTTATAAATTACAATATGTTACTGCACATTTTATAGTTTCCAAAGTACTGAACATTTCATTTCACAATAAAATGAAATCCTGGTTCTTGAATGACTTCCAAATTGGCTCCCAAACTTTTTTTCTCAGCCAACCATGTTTGACAGGCCAGTTTGGCTGTGTCAGGAAACAAAACTGAAAACTGTAGATCGGCCCATCATTATTCTGAACTTGTAAATGTAAATATGCATTTGACTTTCAATGTCTGAGAATGTTCTGTAATCCTACTATCAGCACTGTACAACAATAGATCACAAAAGTAACCCAAATTGTTGAAGGTAAGAAAATGCTTAGTGATTCAAAGAGAGGAAAAAAAAGACAGAAAAACAGGACAGTAAGACCTAGCTCCTTTTTCACTTTCCTCATCACCTCCACTTAAGTAAAGTGAAATTAAATTTAATTGTGTTGATTGTATGGTGTTATGCATGTAATCGCTTATAATGCATGATGTGTGGAGGTCCAGAACTAATAAATCCAATTAATAATAATTCCTGTAAGAAGGTTTGATTAGGTTCTCAACAGAACTGGTTTCTCGATCAACCTGCTCGAAGACATTCAGTCTGCGTAACAAGGTTTCACTGTATCACTCGATTTGCTAAATTTAACACACATGAATAAAATATCAAACCGTGCAGAGTTTTTCAATAATTGAAATGGTTTTTTGAGCGTTATGTTTACCTCAGAACTATACCACATACTCGTGAGACGTTTGTTCAACATTTCTGTAATATTTATTCTGAAATAAAAAGAACAGAAATGACTTTTCTAAAACATTTTACTCATGGCAATACAAAATTGAAAAGTAAAGTAAATGTAAACAGAATGAATGTAAATACCACCGAAGCTTTGATATTAAACATAATCTCACGGTTCACTAAAATAAATCACATAAGACCAACACCGTATTGCAATTTTTTAACCTTTGATCTTTCCAAACCTGATTTTCTGGTTAAATCCCTGATCTTCAAAAGGTTTCTGTTGCCGTGTACTGTATTTCAACAAACCTGAAGTTAGAGATAGTAAAGCCTCACCTGTATAAGCCGGAGCTCAGGGTCACTTACAGTGAAATCCCTTGTCTCAGCAAGCCTGGAAATTGGTGCAGTTTTGTTGAGATGAAAACTCATAAATAAATAGATCTCATATGCAGTGGGTAGCAAAAAGCACCTTGAGTTTGTATGTTCTCTCAGTTCCATGTGAGTCTCTGTGTGTCCCTTTTTACCTGTCCAAAGACATACATTGGGTTAACTGGAGTTAGTAAAATCGTGTAGCAAAAGTGCTAAAAGTGCAGATGACAACCTGCTCAGTGTTACCATTGTAACCTGGTGGCTACAGTACTACATTATTAATCAAAAGGTCACTGGGTCAAGCACCATTATCCTTAAGCAAGGCTCTTAACCCTTAATTGCTTTTCCAGAATACCAAAAACGGTCAAAATACTTTGTCGCTTTGAATCTACCAAATATGTATATACCTTGCCTTTCACCCAATTAATGATGGCACCCTTTACCAAGAGTGGTGATAAAACAGACAATTAATAAATAATGATGCATAATAATTGATGCTAAAAACTATAATTGGAAAAGAAATTCATGAGTGATGAATGGAAGACGTATGAAAAAATAGGGCAACTGTAAATCCTTCAATTGAATATAAATTTTTAGCACTAATAAGGGATGAATTAAACTTGAGAAGAAGAACGTTTTCCGTTGTCATTGTGTGTGCCGTGAACCACTGTTCCTTTTGTACCTTGTGCTTGAGCCAGCCGACGTAAATTATGCATTTTTCACCATCCTTCTATAAAGCCCGGAGAGGAGTCAAGGTCAGCAAGGAACGCCTTATCTTTATTTTAGATTTCCTTTTGGTTTGAACTTTTGTGGTTGTGCATCATATTTTATCCGGGTGTTTTAACACACCTCTAACTGCTGCAAAGTCTGTATCATCCAATTGTGAAAGTGAACATCCAATTAGAATATATAAAAGTTCACCAGCTGCCATATTTAATGGTGATTCATTATTTGAATGCAGCTATTTCAACATTCCTTTCATGCCTGTTTGTGCTGTTTGAAGCTGTTTGATTTATATGTGCTGTAGTCCTGCCCTGTTCTATAATAAATTTCTGATGATGGGATGTAAATTTGATCTCTTAGGAAATTGCAAGATTTCTTTTGAACCTAACATTTCTCATGTCTGCCCATAAAGTCACTAGTTCAATTGCATTTGTATATTATGAAATATGTGCCTGTTAAATAAAGCTAACCAATACAAAATGAGTTAACTTTTGTCTGTATACATACTTCCTTCTGATTAATGCAATTAAAAGAATAAAATATACATGCAGATTATATAAAGTAATATAAAATCTGTATAACCAATAATTTTAACCAAATAGAAAATAAATCTTTTAGCTTTTTTTGCATTCACCCTATCAGACCTTAATGCTGCATTAAACTCTGACCTTCAGTTCATTCTCTTAAATTGTTTATCCTAATCAGGGTTGGGTAGGGGTCCCGGAGCCTATCCCAGGTCTTCAATGGGCACAAGGAAACCGTAAGAGGTCACCAGTCTACTGCAGGCACCTACAGGACAATTAAGTGTCTCCAATCAACCTGGTCATGTCTTTGGACTGTGGGAGGAAACTGGATGGAAACGTACATGGACACAAAGAGAACATTATGATCATCAGGCTTACATTTAATATAGCCCTGATTGTGAACTGTAGATA
>JAYDZF010000008.1:3796208-3806332 GCA_034509105.1 Microcambeva barbata | reverse complement strand
AATTCTTTATACAGACTTCTGATTGGGGTGGTGATGATGGAGATGAATATATCAGTTCTGTGTTTAGATAAATTATTTGTGTTAATATTTATATTTCTTTATATATAATTCTCTCTCTCTCAGTTCTGTCAGAGATATTTTAGTGCTGCATAACTGTATTTGTAAATATTGGAAAAACAGTTTTGTTTTTACGGCTTTGTTTAAAACCTGTATATTGTTTGTGTTTTCAGACATCAATGGAGAATCAATGGAAGGAACATTTGGAGCCCCACAGCAACTTGTGTTTTCTGCATGAAAAGAGCGAATATTTAATCGTACTACTTAAACCAAGCAACCCAGATGCAGCCTTATGAAACTTTGCCAGACACGCTGTCACCAATGGTTTGGATGCTACTTGATATTCACCAGCCTACGCACACATAAATGCTTAATGATGCCTTCAAAAGTGTCATGCTTGTACGTGTTGACAGTTGTTTGCTGGGCAGGAGCGCTGTGGTATTTAAGCTTATCCAGACCCTCGACATCATATGTTGGCCAGCTGAACGTGCCTGCACACAAAAACATTAAGGTCCAAAAAAATGCAAACACCACGTTCACCAACATTCGAACACGGCCTCTAAACCCACATGGTTTTGATTTCGTCATAAATGAGCCTAAAAAGTGTGAGATCAATGTACCCTTTCTTGTGATCCTTATTAGCACCACGCACAAGGAGTTTGATGCGCGGCAGGCGATCCGGGAGACGTGGGGGGATGAGAGCACATTTAACGACCTGCGCATCATCACACTCTTTCTACTCGGGCGCAGCACGGATAACATGCTTAACGAAATGGTAGATCAAGAGAGTCAGATCTTTCATGACATCGTGGTGGAGGATTTTGTGGATTCCTATCATAATCTCACACTGAAAACGCTGATGGGAATGCGATGGGTAGCCACCTTTTGCAACCAGGCAAAGTATGTGATGAAGACGGACAGCGACATCTTCGTCAACATGGACAATCTGGTCTACAAATTACTAAAACCAGATACCAAGCCCAGGCGGAGGTACTTTACAGGCTACGTTATAAACGGATCACCAATCCGGGATATGCGCAGTAAATGGTACATGCCCAGAGACTTGTACCCAGAGAGCAAGTACCCACCATTCTGCTCAGGCACAGGATATGTTTTCTCAGCAGATGTTGCTGAGCTGATCTATAAAACTTCCCTTCACACCCGGCTACTCCATTTGGAGGACGTTTACGTTGGGGTCTGCTTGAGGAAGCTCGGCATTCACCCGTATCAGAACAGTGGCTTTAATCACTGGAAGATGGCTTACAGCCTCTGTAGGTACCGTCGGGTCATCACAGTGCACCAGATTTCGCCAGAGGAAATGCATCGGATCTGGAATGACATGTCCAGCAAGAAACATCTAAAGTGTTAGCAACGCCTGTGGGGCAACCATCCATCTCTGACCGTTTTATATACAGAGGATAAAATATGTGCAGCTTCAGAGATTATCCAGCGTTCTGCTCAAGAAACAGCCTTTAATATTTCCTCACCTTTAAATGATTAAGATCTTGATGGCCTACATGCCCTGTTGGCATTTAAATTTGAAGGACACTGATGAATGAACAGTGCCGTTGAGTGTTATTTTGGTGCCAGTTAAATTGCATCAAGTGAAAATGCACCATGCTGTATATGAGTCCCTTAATACTAATTCATACAGAAACTGGCTTCGGCTTCTAGCACGATCCGCACCGAGCTGGATGAGAGAAAAACATGAATGTCCTTGAAGATTTTCACGTTCATTGCCTACAGATGTGTAATATTAAAAATAAGTGTTGATGCGGTTAGCACATAAAGCTGTTATTAAACAGTTCCTTATATTTGTTTACATATAACTGTTTTTGTATTTATTATTTTGTATTTCTTTCCAGAAAAAAAAAATCAATATATAATTATGCATAACAACAAAAACTTTCAATATTTCTGTTGCCAATGCTTAATGACATCTTGACATCTAGGCTCATAATTGTCACTGCATATTATAAAACGACCCAGCATAACATTATGAACACTTACAGGTGAAGTGAATAGTGATAGTGGTGGAATATTGAATATTTAATCCTCAAAGTTAATGTGAGAAGCAAGATAAATAGGCTGGAAGACCAGGTCAGAGCATTTCCAAAACTGCAGCTCTTTGCAGAGTGTTCCTGGTCAGCAGTCAGCAGTATCTATTGAAGGTGGTCCAAGGAAGAACAACGGTAACCCGGCGACAGGGTAATGTGCCACAAGGCTCAATGATGCACATGGGGACCGAACATCTGCTGTAGCTGTGCTGTGTTGGCAGCTAAAACTAGACCAACACAACTTTTAAAAGGTGGTCATAATGTTACGGTGTAGTAGGTTGATTAGGAATCCTATAAAGCACATTTAGTATATTTATGGAGAACGGATTATAAATTGCATCACATTTACAGAATAATTTAACTGGAAGATGTACAGAACAATGGTAACGTAATATTTTCTACATCTGGTGTGGGTCAAAAATTGATCTTTTTCAGTGTATATATTTTTTAATGCATTTCAAGCAGACTGTGACAATTCATCGTGAAAAGCTTAGAAAATGAGATCTCTGAAAGGATGTTGTATTGTAATATACTGTGGAATATTTTTAACATAAAAACTGAAGTACAATGTTTCTCTGGAGTGTCTACTTTTGTATCCAATATAATTTATAGAATTTTATACTGATTTAGTCCTGTGTGTGTGTGTATATATTTTAGTCAACCATCAGTGACCTTCAAAGTGAAACGCCTTACCTACTGGTCAGTCGATTGATTTGGCATAGTATTTATGCTCAATGCTCTTCCTGTTTATTCAGCATTAGGACCAGCATTAAACTGCACTGTTTGGTGGTTTAATGGTGTATTTAGTTTTGGAACGTGGGAGTAAACTCACATAAATGACAAGCAAACCACACAAAAATGGTCTAGATCGCCCTACCTGGGGATCAAACCTTGGAGCTTTTTGCCATGCACAAGCACATTAACTAAAGCTGGCAATTAGGTGCTAATTTAAACCAGCTGTGTGTAAGCAAGCAGATCGGGGATCTTAGCTAAACTCTTTCTAAGCTAAACCTCGATCTTCAAGCAAGAAGATGTTCACAGATAAGAACCATCGAGCTCTTAAGGGCATTACCGACAGCAGCTGGATCAGCAGTTAACTGGACTTTAATTTTCCATGACCCTGCATGGTAAGTGTTGGCTTGTTTCCTGCTGCTTGATGTTTAACATTGACAAGCATGTTGTAAAGAAAGTTGTCATTAGAGTCTCATGAAGTGATTATTCACGCCACATCACCTGGCACTCTAAAGAACGAATGCAGGCTTTCTGAGGTACGTTTCCCCAAAGTGATTGATCCGAGTGATTTACGAACTACTTAACAAACAAGGTTTCAGAAGCGGGGCAGATAAGCGGAGGTACCATTCGAGAAAGAGACGTCCGGCTTTACTGTGGAAGAGGAAGTAACTTTAAATATAGGCCCAACGCCAAATGAAGAAAAGTATGTGTAGTAGATATTTGGGTTTAAAATTCCCATGTACACGCCACCTAAATCTAACAAGTGGTATTCTGACGGGAAAATAAAAGTGATTTATTCCCTTATGCAACCTTAACTTGGCAGCAAGCCTTCCTCAATTAAGCCCAGTCAAATGACTCCACCTATGCCACAGGACATTATGGCCAAGCAACTTCCAATGGTTAGAACTTTAAGCTAATTGGTGGTATCTATTGAAGTGCCAGGTATATTGCCCTATGAACAAGCATTTACTTTATTAAAGGTTTGCGTTAAGAAACCATGTTATGTACTTAAATTACCTTATATATATATATACTTAAATCATGTCATTCGGATAAAATATATATTTTTAAATATTTACTTATTTTTTGTTTAAATGCATAGTCAGTGCGTTTTTTAATTAGCTACATTGATTCTAATCACATTATTTCTAAAAAAAAAAAAAAAAAGGGTCGACTGTGTTGAGGCATAAAAATGGCTTATGACTTCATAGTCATGCTTAGTTTAAAATGCTATTATTAATAAGTTATTGATATTTAGGTGTGTGAATGAGTGTCCGTATTAATACACTGTTGAGTTATTGTGACTGTTTTGTCTCATTCTCTGGGCCCATGCATACATGTGGAAGGCACTCTCATCTGATCAGGGTAGGGATCCATCTTTGCAGACCATGTCATTCTCTGGATGAGATCTTCCAGCAAGACCATGCAAAATCCCACAGCTAGAGCTGTCCCACACTAGTTGGTAGAGCATTACCAAGATACCTAGCACTAGCTTGCCATCGTTATTCCCCAGACTTGAACCCAAAAGCTCAACATGTTCACTCTGCGGATCCTCCCCTATAGATTATGAGATTTTATAATCAACTCCTTATTTTTTGTTTAGATTTATGCTGTTTAAATTGCTGTCTTGAAAAATGCAAAAATAGTACCACACACATCATAAAATAATATTTATTCTATTATTTATGAGGCTACTATGTTGAACTATAGTTGAAACTGAATAATCTGAATAATTCTGTACTTGTTTCTGAACTCATTCATACATTAGTCACCTTTTGGTTTGAAGCATCCCTCAGTTACATCTTACAGTTTGGTCCATCGGATACAGACAGATACAGTACGGAATCAAAGCCATCACACCGGCTAATGCAGCGAGCGAACAGCTACTCGTTCATACTCGAGTCATTGTTTCTTTCCAGCAATTCACAATTCTATTGTGCATTCCAGTAATAATGACCAACCTGTCACAAAACAAAGCTTTAGAGGTTAAATCCGGAGAATCCTCCAGGGGCAAAGCACATGGCGTTCTATAGTCCAAATTAAAGTGCATTACAGTGTTGTCATTTCGACATCAGCTATTAACCAGTGCAAATACCATTAAAAGAAGCTATTAGCCAGAAAGCAATTCTGTCTGAAGTTGTTTGAGCAGTTTGTGCTTTACACAACTTCTGCTAGTCACCTATGTTCTTAGGCACGGATTAATTAACAAGGCACCTCCAGCACTTCAGCATCAACACTGTCCTAAAAATAAAAGCAGTACATTTGGCCGCTGGAGGGATTGATTGGAGGGGTCCTGCTCTGATTAAATACAGTACAATTTCACTTTTACAAACAACATTCATTTTGAAATTATTAACCATGTGCTTTTGTCTTTCTATAAATAAGATTACAAACTGAAGGATGGAGGACATTGTCATGTCTAATATGCATTAGAAAACCCTGGAAATTGAAGAAAAATAAAATGCATACATTTCCAATAAATACAAATAAGAGCTGTGCTGAAACATTGTAACAATTGTTATTATTTTAATTGTAATAATAATAATTTGTCATTGCTGGGCTATTGCCACCTGAGCGCATCAAGTTAGCAGGACTGAGGGTATTGGAATGCTTAAAACATTGCAGATACAGCATTTGGGGCAAAGTGTGTGTGGAGGGGAAGGTGAGGCAGAATGAGCTAAATGAGAAGGGTGGATTGGCAGCATGAAGGTAGTTATTCTTTCTGCTGCAGTCTCTCTGAACCGGGCCTCCTTCCTCTTCTCCTCATCATCATTCATCAGATTCACACCATCAGGTAACACTGAGCTGAGCAAAGCCAATCAGCTTTACCTCATCAGGGATCTCAGTGCTGTCGCAGCCAGATGCCTGCACACAAACGGACACGTTCATAAATTCATTTCCGTAGCTAGATTTTTTCGCTCGGGCATCACACGTTCTTTTAAGCAGGTGACCAAATGCATTCAGCCTTCTTTCGTTCTTTATCTGGACTGATCATATTTGGGGGGATCTGGAGCCTGCGTCAGGAACATCGGGTAAAAGAAACAAAGACCAAGGCGGGTTCGTCTGTGGCAAGATAAAACTCAATATTTATTAAACTAGAAATGTTAATATAAACAAATAACACCAATTAATATTTATTATAATAAATTATATAATGGTTAATTGAACTGAATGCAGTTCTGCAACGGTCATACACATCAAAACCATAGATACACTCAACCGCATCTATCAACCATCTGGATGGCAATGTTGCTCCCCTGGGTTTGGGCCCCAGGGGGGCGTTCTGGGTCCTTTCTGTGAGGAGTTCCTCCAGTGTCTGCTTCAGTTTCCTCCTGCAGTTCAGAAACATGTAGCCAGCATGATTATGGACACTGAACAGTCCTTTAAGTACCTAGCCACTGGAACACACAGACCAGTGCATTGTTGTGCCAATCCCAAGCCCATATAAATAGGAAGATAAAACTATTCCAAATCAATAATCACAATCCACTGTGGCGAATCCAAACTTTTCTGTTTAAAGCGTCACTTTTGAAAATGACAGAAATCATATTCAAATATTGGACCCCTTAATCTCAAATGAATCTGTTCCAATGTGCCTCAGCTACACATCAAACAAATATCTAAGTACACTTGGAGTGCAAGGGTTGGATCATGAAACACTTGTTTGATTTTTAATCTTATTCCAGATAATCTTGGGGCAAGTTTGATTTGCATAAATGAAAAATGAGAATCTGAAAGAAAGTTTGTGGACTTTCTGTATCCTCCATAAAGAAGATCAACAAGATAGAAGCACTATAGTGGGAGAAAATTGAGAATAAAGAAAGTGAAAATAAATCAATTGACATTAGGCTCTGTACAAACTGCTGAGCTGTAGACAAACTGAAAATTCTGTGTCTCCGAGCTGAGAGTCCTTATCATAGCTAACACTCTGATGGACTCGGGAGACTGTAGGAGATCGATCTCTCTCAAACACACTGTCGTCCAACGTGAGCAGAAGAAGCAAGACTGTGTCCCACAATTTACGACTGGCCTCAGAACTGCATGTTTTCATGACGCTAAAGGCCAGTGATGAAAAACCGAGTTGACAATTTCGGTCAGTGCGAGCAGCTTCGGCCTGTAGAATGGACTGACCATAAAACTGAACGATGACATGTCACATTAATCCTCATAGTCAAGTGTTATGAATTGCACTGAGAGAAAAAGAACAACACAACATATTTACTTTGACCCCACTTTCACAATGCCAAATGTAATTCTTCTCACCTAGATACACAAGTGTCTATCGATTTAGGTTTGTCCGGGGAGGGTGGCAGAGGTGCTCTTGGGACAGCTTTACATTCATGTTATTATATCATGAAGACAGAGTTGAACATTTTCCCTTTGATCTGATATTTGATGATGATGATGAGTTGTAGTTTGTTCAATTACTGGTTTGTTTGTTTGTTTATTTGGATTTTAATGTCATGTTTTACACAGACACACCTCACATAACAGAAAACCCATGTGGACACATGGAGAACATGCTCACAGAAAGGACCCGCACTGTCCCGCCTGGAGATTGAACCCAGGACCTTCTTGTTGTGAGGTGACCGTGCTACACGATGAGCCACCGTGCCGCCCACCTGTGTATGTATATATAGCAAATAAAAGCACTCATCATCCTTCTAATGTAAATGCTACCCAAAGCTCTTGACCCAGGTCTGTACACTGCCACAAGACTGGTTGCTAGAATAAACATTTTATAGGTTTTTTTTTTTCAACTCGAGAGATATAGATTCTGAAAGGTTGGACATTTAACACTGAAGCAACTGCTATGATGTGGGAGGGATGTTTGATTTTGCAGTGAAGAGAATACAAGCAGGCGAATGAGGGTAGAGAGCTCTGCACTCTGCACAGATGTTTAATTCCACTGCAGCACTCCATCTAAAGCAGTGATTAGGAGCAGGCTGGGCCATATTGCGCTCTTCACTGGGATACGTGGTAAAGTGTTTAATGTCTCTTCTACTCCTGTGGTGGAGAACTGCGTTGTTGTGCATCACACAGACCTAGGCGTACATACATCAGACCAACACTAGCTTCTGACGGGCAG
Organism: Microcambeva barbata; assembly: GCA_034509105.1. Classification (NCBI taxonomy): domain Eukaryota; kingdom Metazoa; phylum Chordata; class Actinopteri; order Siluriformes; family Trichomycteridae; genus Microcambeva; species Microcambeva barbata. The sequence goes on along the minus strand of JAYDZF010000008.1, from coordinate 3,798,397 downwards.
AAGGGATGGCATCATAAAGAAGAAAAATAAGATCTTCCAAAACACCATAGCGTCATTTGTCTACAGTATTGAGAGAAACTCCCAGTAAAAACATCTGCAATAAAACTCTGGGCCTACATCACTCAAAATCCTAATGATGGCACAGCAGGGCTTGCTGTCAGGAAAATCCCCTATAACTGATGTGCTTGAGCTTGATTACAAAAAACTGCATATTAAAACTGAGCACATTATGATGCTCGAGTGCCCACATAGCACACACAACCTGATATTATAAAGCAATGGCACTCAAATCTGGACTTTAGGTGGGTGACTGACTGCCTTACATAATCTGTAGCATTTATTGCTGTAATTCTAGTATTATATTATTTATTCAGTTAGCTTTTCAAAATGACATTCTCTCTCAAAATCATTTCTTGGACTGGAACAGCAAAAAAGTTCTTAATGGTGTCTATTGAGTCAGAAAAAAAACGATAACTACCAATAGTCAATATGTCTTAATATATAAAGCTGAAAAGCAGTCTGGGAAGTGTGGGATGCTACGGTTGATTTAATTTCATTCTAGGCCACCTAAAGAGGATGGGGGTCCCAGTCGAGTCTGGGGACCTTGAGTCTCAACATTTCTTTCCTGTAATTTTATTGACCATGTTTCCCTTGGCTTGCTCAATTTGTTTTATACACAAAGGGCTACACAAAGAATAACAAAACATAAATAAATTGTAATATCTTTATGAAAGCCGTTTATTAATTCATTTGGAAACCTAATCTGTCACATATAAACTGACCATGTGCAACGTTTTAAGCACTGTCAGGTGAAAAGAATAAACTGATTATCTCTTCTTCACAGTACATGTTAGTGGGTTGGATATATTTAACAGAAAGTGAACAATTACTCCTCAAAGTTGATGGAAACAGGAACAATGGACGAGCTAAAGGATTTTATAGAATTTGGTAAGATGGCAATGACTACTTGGCAGAGCTGGGATTTGAACCCTCAACCTTGCAGTTGGTAGTCCAAGGCTTTACCGACTAGGTTTTATGTCCCTTGTGCTTAAATAATTTTAAATATCAGACTGATACTCTTACAAAGTGTAAGCCAAGATCATCTTAGTTTGCAAAAACAGGATTGTCCTTTTTTATTTGCTGTGAGGTGACAGTGCTTCCCAATTAGCCACTGCAAATTAAATAAAGGTAAAAAGAACTGAATTAACCCTTTTGCTTAAGTGATCACTGCATCTTATGATATTTGGTCATGGGATTTACAGATTACAATCATAAGCGTCAAGTTTATTACTATAGGCCGACAGTCTTATGTTAGGGTTGACTAAGTTCACCCAGGTCTTTTTTTTCACTCAGGTCATGCTTTTGGCATTTTCTTTTGTAGTACTCACCAGCTTAAAGGTCAATACTTTATAGGTAACTGGGTCTTCTACAATCTTCTGAAGGTTAGCAGCAACTGAATAATGTGTACATAAAATAAATGATGGTTACAGCAATTCAAACCCAAAACCTTATTGTAGGTTCTGTTACAACTTCAAATTAAATTTATTTACCAACAATAACATCAAGTCCACTGACTAGACCGGCAGCAACCAGTTCCTGAGACACGCCGTCAGCAGTATCTGTGAGGATAATACACTACAGCATGAGGTGATAAGACCAGAGTAAATAAACACATTGCTTAATCCGCTAACACAAACATAAATGTTAAGAGTACAAGCATCACAGCGCTCAGATAGCTTCCGAAAATACCAGCGGTAGGTCATGTGTGATTTTAAAATTAAATTCACACAAACAGCAAGCCAGCAGATTAAACCAGTCACCTTACGCATTTGTGGTGTCTGGCCTTCTATGCTAATGTGTTTGGAGCAGAACTCACCTCGGCCCGGAGTGAATTCAAACCGTATGTCGTTCAGCTCCCTTCTCGAGTTCCTGTGGAAAAAAACACAGAGTTTACAGAGGTAAACAAAAGCAAAGCCCAGTCAAACACGAGGCCACCTGCCTGTCCTCCAGTCAGCCAAGATAGGACACAGCTGCCAAAAACTCCAACAATCTGAGAAATGTGCAAACCTGAATGGCAGATAAATACGTGCTAAACACCACACACACATACATCCTAGATAGATAGATAGATACTTTTTTCATCACTTTGCAGTGAAATTTTGTTCTCCGCATTTTAACCCAATCCGTGC
>JAYDZF010000008.1:3540949-3553202 GCA_034509105.1 Microcambeva barbata | reverse complement strand
AAATCAGAAATACTCTGAGGTACATTTTAAACTTTTGTTTAGAATCTGAAGGCTAACAGCATTCTAATGTTAAGATTAATATTATATTCTTATGATAGATTTCATCAAGACATAAATCAATGTTCGTCTACAGTGACATTAATACAACAGCTCCCTCTTGTGGAAAAATATCTGCCTGTCAAACATGGCTTAAATGTGACGTTAATTAAGTTAAGGTTAATCATCATATAAAATATAAACCCCGATTAACCTGCCAGGACTTACCATCTTTGTTCTTAGCACAGACTTGCATGAGGTAGTCCATGTGTTTCTGGATCTGTTTCTGTAGGACGCGCTCTCTAACCCCACGAGGGTGACACGCATTTACAATACTGCTCAGTTCCTGAACGCTTGAAACCTTCCACCAGCCATTCAGCATTTCTGAAAAACAAATCAACATGTATGCCTGCTTCAGATACAACTGATCAATATGTTCACGTGCCTGTGTGTGTGTGTGTGTGTGTGTGTAGATGTGCTACCTTGTGGGATGGGCTGTGGTAATGGAAGGTCTGGGTTTCGAACCATCTCTAAAGCTGGAGACAGGGCTTCAGGAGATTTCTCATCAGATGATACTGGATACTCTCTCCTACTGGGGACCAAAGTGGGGGACAGGAAAGCATGCTTCTTTTCCACTGCTGGAGTTTCAGTTACTAAAGGTGACAAGCCAAAGGCTTTATTAGGGGTCATGGTTTTGTTTTGCCAGTGTTTAAGAGCAGAGCTGGTCATGCCATTGACAGCTGTGGATAATTTGTCCGGAGACAAAAATGACTGATTTGCAGAAGTCAGAGATGTGTGATCACATGGTGAACGGGGTAGGAGGCTAAACCAATGAGCATTGCTCTCAGTGAGTGTCCGATAGAGTTGATTATTATGTTGCTCGATGCCAAGAAAATTAAGGCTTAATACAGGAGAGCACAGATTCGATTTTTGTTCCCGTTTACAGTCAGTAGTGAGGTTTTCAAGTAAAGTTTCTTTTCCCAGAGTTCCATGAGGGGGTCTGCTCGACTCTGAGGACATCTTTGCCTCCCCCATCAGTTGGCTGAGTTTGGAAAAAGTATCTGGTTTTTGCAGGAACAAATTAAATGTGTCCTTTTCTTGGTGTACATCCAAAGATAGTCCTTCACACTTTATTTGGGGGCTGGTACAGAAAGGTCTTTCAACCGGTACTTCAGAGGGCTCTTCTTTCACTGGGTCTTCCTGACCATTCTGCAGTCTCTCCTTCTCTTTCTGAACCTCGTTGGGACCTGAGGAAGTGATCACAAAACAACAGGCAGTAATAAGATAACTTCAGCAATTCATGATCTACGATTAGAGAGGTGTTGTTTAAACTATAGACTATGCTTAAGTAAGTAATTTTGGTTATTATTGCTGATTAGCCCTCTATAGCAGGAGTCCCTTTTAAGTATAAGACCATTTTGATTTTTAAAAGTAAGAAATTCAGTCTTTGATTGAACAGACATAAAGTTATTTAAACAGCCAAAGATGTGCAGATGATGTTTCAGTGTGGTCTGTGCATCAGTCAAAAATAAACGTCATTGGTAGACTTTACTCACACAAAAGAACAATTGGATCACAAGATAAAATATCTGATGAATGTAAATCCTACCCTCTCCACTCTCTAAGCTCTCGACAAACACTCCTCCACACTGGGGAAGCACCCAGTAGCGCCTCTTATAGCGGTCCTGGCCCAACATCATGGAACGCAGGGAGTGTGAGCACTCAAACAGCTTACGACGGACCTGAAGCTGTTGCTGTGGAAGTTGCATATTCATAACTTGTTATTTTTAACTCCTCTATTAGTATAACAATACATTTGTTTAACAGATGCAATTGTTTGATATTCTTTACCTTTTTTAATTTCTCTATTTGTCTCTCCAGTTCCTCTAAACTGGCTACTTGATCACCATCATCCTAAAAAAAAAGTTTGATACAAAACAATGTTACAAAGGTAATGAGCAAACTGATGAGACTTTATATGGTACATGGTACTTTTATGATATGAGAATGTATACCTCCTCGTCGCAGGTCTCAGATTTCTTTCTTTTCTTTCCTCCCTCATCATCTTCCTCATCCTCATCCTCTCTTTGGTCATCACTATAATCATCCTCATCGTCCTCATCCTCGCTGTCGGCTACCTTCTTCCTGCGCTTACGGCCAGAGGTGGGGGTCCCCTGAGACTGGTTCTCTTCACCTCCAACATTGCTTTCACGCTTCCCTGTTCGCTTAGCGTGGATGCTTTTCAGTCTACACACACACACACACACACACACATTAATTGTATTATTTATCCGTATAGCAGTCATGTCAAGATTTATGAGTTCACTGTCTTCCTGAACAGAATCAATATATTTATTTAACCAGAATGATGACTGCTTCAGTGGTTTACTTACTTGCGAAGGCTGCCCTCAATGACCCACTTCTCTCGCCGAAGGTTTGTCATATGCTCTATATTTTTATCAATTTCTCTGTAGGCCGTGGAAAATAAAATAGATGATTATAATCAAATGGATACATATAGCTTCCACTATATTTATTCACATGTTAGAAAGGTGTTGAGCTTACATGACAACACTTTTGCTGCAGGCCAGCTCATTGACCAGAAAAGCAAGTATGGAGGCTTTCTGAGTGGGTGTGTGGGCCTGAAATGCTTTTGTTCTTAAACTCTCCATCAGCAACGAGAGCTCTGTCTGACCACAGTGAGCAGCCATGTAGATCTGCAGAATCTCTGAAACATTTTCTTGGTTGATATCCACACTGGAAATATGCTCACCAAGTGCCGTTTTAGCCTACCATAGATTTGTAAAAAAAATAAAAATAAAATACACTTAGTCACATGACTAAATCTTCCTAACATTTTTTAAGCAACAATTTTGATGAAAACCCCTAAATCCCTTGTATTGCATAAGTATTTTGTTCATTAGCATACTTTGGAGAACAATGTAATTCAGTAGACATCAGTACCAGCTGTTGTGTGTCAGCCAGAGCCATATGATCGAAGCATTGTGTGTATCTGAGTAATGCTGTACACATATATCTCACCCGTTGCCCTGAAGGAAGTCCGGGGTCACACACCGCAGCAGAGAGCAGGCGTATGAGTAGGTCCTGCAGTAAAGTTGCACCTGGGTTCAGATTGAGCAGCCCTGACTGCAGCATGTGCAGAGTGGGCAGTTCAGTGTCCAAACGCAGCACCTTCCAAAAGCAGCGCAGGAACTGCATCACCATCAGGCAGTCCGCTACACAGCCACTCGGCAGGAGCAGACCAGGCAAGCGAGACAGCTCAGGCAGGGCCTACGGGAGGAGGATTACTTTAGGATTATCATGTCGAGAATAATATTTGAAACGATGATTAAAATGTTCTGAACCCGTTTCTTCATTCTCTGAAACGGCAAATTATATACACGTCTAAATGTTGGTACAAAAGATTTCTTTTATGAAAACACATCAATAGATTGAGCAGGAATTGGGGTTTTTGTAAAATAAAATAAAAATCTTTACAAAAACAAAAGAAAAAAAGAAATTGTGTGACAATTTAAATTGGACAGTAGTGACCAGAGATTGTTAGGCTTCTGAAGTCTTGTATCAAGCAAGAATGGACAAAAGAGGATCCTCAGTTCATCCTTAGTTCCTAAATGATTTTAAAAAGTGAAAAACACAATGGTTTACTGGCCAGTGAAACATTGCAATTTGTTATTTCTCTTGTATTTTTATTTACGAGACAAAAGTACACAGTTTGAGCAAACGTTTGGACACGTAATTGCTAGTCTTGTTGAGATGTAGTACAAATTGTAGCCACTACATGGCAGTGCTGTAATCCAAAACCCACGTACCTGGGATTGTACATACAGCTTCTGTGTATTTTTTGAATTCATTAGGATATATGTTAGTAATTCATCTGAGTGGTTTAGTAATAAAAATGCTAAAGCCACGCTTTTGCACTTAAAAATGTCAGCTCCATTTTCCAGTGCTATCCAACCCTTAGAAAACAAATTGACAACTGGATTATTATAGCTGACAAAACCTGTCATTTATGCTGTCGGGAGTGGACATAACAGGCACTATAAGTGTTATGATGCATGTCAAGAAGCTGTCAGATCAGTCAACGTATTAAAAAAAGAAAAAAAAACTCTAAATCTTGACTTCAATTTAATATAATTGACTGTATAAGATTTGTGTAAGTGTAGACATACACACTTCTAGAAATATTTCTGTAGTACAACTAATCGTTTTATTTATTATCTGATTACTAACAAAGATCTTCAGAACAGCTTTGAAAAGGTTTCTCGCTCAGTTCTGAAAAAAACATAATTACCTTTTGATCTGCTAGACAGAGGTCTTCATTCGGTTTGTTCAGCTCTTTAACCATTTCCAGCTCCAGCCGCCTGAGCTCCAGTTTGCGTTCTTTGTTCAGACGTTTCTCATCTCTTTTCTCCTTCTTTAGACGCTCTCTCTCCTGTGGCCAAAGTTCAGTCAAGTGAGCAGTGTGGAGCCACAGCACTGCAAGTATTACTATTCAACCCAGCACTTACAATAGGCTTTACTCAAGAGATGCATTCAGACTTTTATTCACAGTCTATAAACCTCAGTAAAGGAGAAATGAATGGGAGTGGAAGAGAGTAAGCTGTAGTAGTAATATAGAAGCAAACATGACTATTCTATGGCCTTAGACTTACACTTTACATATAATTCAATACAAATTCAGTTAACAAACCTCTATTTTCTTCCGCGTCTCCAGGGCTTTCACCAACATGGTGTGTTGCCTTCGTCTCTCCCGCTCCTACAATACCAAATCACCATTAACCATCACAAACAAACATACCAACGTGCCAGAGTATGAGGATATTTTAAGATGATTTGGTCACGCACAAGCAAGCACACAATTAAGTCAAGCAAACGAAAAGGATAATGCCAAGTGGCTCAATATGCAGTGCAGTGCATGAATAAAGCTAAAAATGCTATTGCTTGCTTTAAAGTTAATACTGTATATAATACAAATCTGCAAAGCCAACAATAGCCAGTTCAACATCGGCCAAGCGTTTTCTATGAAATTATATATACAGAGCACAGCGGCCTGAACGAGGGAGGGAGACGCAAGAAAATCCTCCGCACTAAGCAAAGAGCTATTTTAATTTGATAGTCAGACATTAAGCTGGAATTAAAATGTGACTGTGGCATGTGTACAATAGCTCATCTCATGAATAACAACCCGTTTATCCATTCATCAGGTTTGATGAAAATAAGGAAAAGATGCCAGACGGTGACCTGAGGTGAGGTTCATATTCAGGTCCCCAGTGCTCTGGTGCTGTGTGGAACCTCAAAACTGTGGAACAATTTGTATTTATTTGTTTGGAATCAAAGCCTCATTCTGGAACAATTAGTGGTAATGTTCTTCCTTTGAGACATGAAGTCAGTCACTGACAGCAGCTAATTCAACATCACTGAACAGGCGAGGGTATTTAGAAGAGAAATCTGTTTAAAAGTGTGAGCTGATGAAGCAGTAAAGACACTAAAAAATGACTACTGTAGCACATCACCCAACAATGGTTGTGCTGTGTCTAACATTTTTCCTAAAGAATTTGATGATTTTAACACTCGATGATCATATGATTCTCCACAACTGAAAGCACTGGGACATGATTTGGTTTTCAAATCTATTGTAGGGTGACTGATACAAACTGCATCTTAAGTCACATGCTGAATTCAAGTCTGTTTTGGGTGAGTAAGAGTGTATTTACAACTTTAATTAATAAAAAAGATCCCATTGTACTCAAAACATAAACAGATTGTGTATGAATGGAATCTTGCAATGTGGTCACTCTAATGGTTCATGAAACACTTCTCCCTCCCTGGAACAGACAGGTAAGGGACAGAACGCAAGAGCCATGCAAAACAAATGCAGAGTCAACAGCAGCCAGCTCACACATCGCGACGTACTAGCACATAACAACCAAAGAACAACACAGCGGAAGATAAACAAAAGTAAACATACCCATACCATATCTAGTCTATGCCTCTCCAACTCCTGCCAGAAAGAGTTGGCATAGTATTGAGGAAAAAAGAGAACAAATAACAAACCACCAATATGAGCAGTTCCCAAAGATTGTAGTAAACAAAATATCTCAGGAATAGAGAATAACAAGCATTAAAATTGTGGGGAGAGCAGTAGAACAGGCTTCGATTGAGAATTTCCCCTCACCACACACACAAGCTAAACCGCAGGAGACTGATTGGCATTTGAAGGAACAGGATGATCATACAAACCTGGTGTTTCAGAATGATGGCCTGTTGTCTGCGCAGTTCCTTCTCCTGAACAACGTTGGAGTAAAAGATTAGATTTAATTAGAGTCGATTTTGATGAGTTACTGTGTGTGAAATGACATCTCACCTGGATTCGTTTTTCAGCCTCGAGTATTTTTGCGTTAACGGCCTCCTCCTTTCTTCTTCTCTTTGCCTGAAATCACAGGAAACATTTTAATACAATCACACGTTATGGATGTTGAGAAATGTTTTTCACACACAATTTTTTTTCTTTCAACTAATCACTCAGTTATCACCTTGTCTGGCATCATTCAGTCAAACATTCAGGTTTTTTTGTTTTACATGACATCACGTAAGAGGAAAAGAACTTAATCTTTTATGCAAAACTGGAAGGTTAATATTACCAGTGTGGACTCTAAATCAGAAGCCAGCCGTTTAAATGTTTGTCCATATTTATTTAATACCAGCAAACCACTAAGATATTTAAGGACTAGAAATCAGAGCTGGAATAATATATAATCATTTTAGAAATTATATTGTGCTATTGTATTAAGTACTTTGCATTATTAGAAAGTAAAACTTTGAAATGTGAGTGTAACATTATATTTGAAGATATGTTTCCCTTTCAGTTTACTATGTTAGGTATCAGTTCCTTAATAACGGCTTCATCCTTATTATGACTAAGGTAAATCTGGTGGTCCTCTTAAAAACACTGCATGCAGGGTAAGAATACAAAATCAGTCATCAAGACATCAGTCGATTTCATTTGGTGATTTCTTCTTGCCCTTGTTCAGAATGACTGCACCAATCAAAAGATTTCAAACATTGTTCTTTAACTAAGGTCTGGAACACCAACTTTCACTTTATACTAAATACCACTTGATACCAAAGCAAGCCACTGGCTTAAATAAAGCTTTTAATCCTGAAAGCCCATAGCATTGTAATGCCAGCTTGTCAGCTGTGCTCTCGGCTCCTAATTGACACAAGGTTCGTTTATTGGTGATTCTGGAATTCCCTTTAAAGGTACGATTGCCAAGGTGATTATTCTTATGCTTGTAAAGCTAATTAATATTTGACTGTAAAACTTACTATCAAATGTCTCATAATTACAAATTCAATGCTGGTGTTCTTACCTCTAGTACCTGCTGAGCTCGAAGTTCTTTCTCTACACGTATCTGTTCAGTTCTCCTCATCTTCTCCTATTTGATTGTAAAAAGAAAGACATGATGGGTTTGAAGAGATTGGACTTTAAAATCCTTATGCCCTAATAAAAGCCAGTTTAAGCAACTTAATTACAGTGCTGGTTCTCATTGTTTCCAATGGGAAATCTGTAAAAATGTTCGTGTTTGTTTCAAGAGGGAGTGATTAGTGTTATTCTGGTTATATGAAGCCGTGGGGGAGTAGGTGAAGCATCTACCTGCTGCTTTAAAATCTTCAGCTGCTCTTTGTGTTTCCGCTTCTCCTCCGCTGCCTGCAGGGCTAAAATCACACAACAGATGCTTAGACCTACTCCAGATACAGATTAAGCTGGAATACAGGGTTAAGAGTATGAGAGCTGTGTTTGGTCAGAGTTTTGTTAGTATGGCTCCTTAATCCCACGGAAGGTGATGACAAACTGGACTGATTACTTTATTTATTTGCACTAACTGCTTCATCTGGCTCACAAAAAGTGGTCTTGGCATCCTGAAAACACTGTTGCTGGCTATATTTGAGCTATACTCCAAGTAGCATTTTGAGCACACTGTTCATATTAAGGGTCAGTTAGGAAATGTGTTAGTATTTACCATTGACTGTACTTATCATGTGACTGTCCTCAGTCTTGGCATACTATAAACTGTGATTTCAAAAAAATCACACTTGTCATCAGATTTCCTACAAAAAGTCCATGAGAGTCCAACAGCCAAGGAATTGGACAATAACAAAATATCAATAATCTCAAACAACAGTGTAACAAAATACTTTGAGTCAACCACTGAATGTTAGCACCCGTTGCCTCTAATGTGTGCAGTCACTAACTACTGAGAAGAAATTGAAGTAGATTCTCACAAAGTTCAGTAAGGAGATTCAAAGTGTGAACCCCCCACAACACATGCTTGTTGCCTTTTGCGTCTGAGATTCTGGTTTGTCAAGACCAGGCCTTTACATTTATAAAATAAACATGGAAACAATGCAGGGTAGCAAATTTAAACACAATTAAAATGTTTGAAACCTCAAACCTAGCAAATCAGAATTTCTCAAGCAAATCTACTGCATACGCTGTAAGATTACCAAATCATATGCAAAACTAACCTGTCATAGAGAGACGTTTTCAAGCTACGCTGCGTATAATGAGTTTACCTTGTTGTCTCTTGGCTTCTTTAGCAGCTTGTGCTAGAGCTTGTTTTTCCAGCTTCCTCATCAACTTCATCTGAGCAGCTTGTCGTGCAATCTCTGACTCAGAAGAAACAGAACGTGGTCATTTGCATTTTGCTTCATAGAGTGTTTTAAAAAATAAAATGCTAGTATATGGTTAATATTTCAAATTGGTCACACGATATTCTCATTCATTTTGAATAAAGGATGAGAAAGAAACTAAGATTAAATCTTACCCTTGGCTTCCAGTCTGCGCATAAGTTTAGCGTCTACAGCATTAACCAACTCATCATGGCCATTGACTGATCTTCTTTTCCTACTGTGAGAATTGAGCGGATCATCCGAACATTGGTCCAGCCTCTTCGCACGAGCTCTCTGACCTTCCATTGCTAAGATTCGAGGAATAACCTCCTCGTCTTTCAGCAAGCTCCACTGTAAACCCTGAAATTTATTAGCAGAAGAATTGGTAATTTTAAGAATTAACAAAGTTCTCCCAAATCACTGACAATCATTGCAAGACGTACAGGCCTTTGTAGCCTATGTCTGTGAGGTAAATATCATTCATTTTATAAAATATACTTTTAACTGTGCATTCAGGTACATTTTGAAAGCTTTTGTGACAGGTCCTTAGTTTATGTCCTGGTTGTAGCTTGATCTCTTGGTTGAGTTTATTCAGCACATTACACCAGATATGGTAAATTATTTAATTTATTAATGGATTTATCTTTTTTTATCCCAACTTTTAGTCATACGGACTAGGAGAAGGTTTAAAGTTCAGCAACATTATTTGGCTGTTGAATAACTGGCATGTCAGAAAGAAAAATGCATGGTGAGGTGTCTAACACCACAAATAAACATGATGGGCAGATCAATTCCGCTAGTTCAATGCCATCTGAGCCCGTGCTTCACTGGGGAAAAGGAAATCTGACCTTTTGTACAAAGGAACTGACACTTAAAAAATGCTCATACTTGCTTTTTTAGTACAGCTAAATACAAGGTAGTGGACACATATTGTTAGATTCAAATTGTGCTTCAAGTCTAAGACCAATATTTTCTAGAATTTGTTTTCCAGATTAAACGATTCAGTATATACAGTATATTTGCTCTGAATAATGATTCAGCATCACTGACATTTTTGTCTTAGTAATAGTATAAAGCATCATTTCAGGTTTCTTTATTCGAATTCCCAACCACCACCCTGTTATTCTAACAGTTATTCTGGCTGTCAAACATACATTATAAATGCATTCAGGATTACAACAACGTATTTGCATTGAACACTTTTGGAAAACCAGAAGAGACAAAGAGCTCTGATTATACAGCAGTGACAACTGTACCATGTCAAGGGCCAACATGTGTAGCAGTCACACAGCCGTGTTGATTGTGCCATTCAGAGGTAGAATGCAAAACTCTGGCACAAAGCTAAAATACATCATAATTATAATATGAACAGCATATCACCTCTGGTCCTTCTCTGATTTCGTAGAATTCGCCGACCTTTATCTTCGAGCTAAAGCTGAAATTGTCTCGAGTGATCTCCTTTATTCCGTTTCTGGTTAAATACTACATTGGAACCAACAAAAACGTAGACAAAATATTAAGGATGACGAATACAGGGAATAAAAATCCAATTATGTTTATGATGGATTTCTTATTACAATAATTACACTATACTATACTTGAATAATTGTATGTGTAGAGACCAATAATTAATTCTTACCTTTATTACATCTGGGTACTGTTTAAGTTTTTTGCCACAGGGAGAATAGTAGGCCACTTCCCCTTGCATACGGCCACTGAAATTTCTGATACGCGTCTCTCTCTGCCACCTAGACAATGGTAAACCATTTAAGAACCACTTCCACCATTATAAACATACCTATACTGACGATCCACAGTTATTTAAAAAGCATACATATTAAAAGCAAAAAACACAGGATTCAGGTCGGCTCCCTACAGCATGGACAGAATTTGGCCCAACAGTTATTTAAAAAAGGCTCAGATAACTTGACCAACTGTGGCTCGCACATTGAAACACCCAAGACACATGCAGTCACCAATCACTGGATCTGATCGCCAACAGAATCTATCCTGGGAGCAATAATGGCTGAAACTGTGACAGAAGAACAGAGAGCAAAAAGCCTGCCACTATTTTTACTCTCTCCACATTTCTTTACTGGACAGATGCTTTAGCATCTACCAAGCAAGAGTCAGAGAATAATGAATAATGTCATTAGTATTATTAAGGCTACAATTCTTTTAATTTGTCTACATACTACATACTCTACATAACTTCACACTTTTCCTATCTACAATCTAAAACAGTGCATTTTTGATTCTTCAGTTGGGTTTGTGTTTTACACATTATTAGATTTCATCCACAATCATTCATTTCATTCTTCACACTACATAGAGAGCTCACCCATATTCAAGAGGTTTACGTAGTGCTCCTTCGTCTGTCACTCTCCTCCTCTTTGCTGAACCTGGAGGACAGCAAGTGCACAAACACATATTATATCAGTGAAACCAATGTTCAACATTATTACATTTAACAGATATAACAAATAAAATAGAAACAGATGCCACAAAAAGGCTTTTTAAAGGCTTATTTGACTGTACAAAACTAGTACTTTAAATTCTTATATATAATATCAATTAACCAATGCTGTCCAAAAACTACATTTAAATAGCTACTAATTTAGGTGGTATTGTATGATTAAATATTATAACCAACCAATTCAGCAGCCACACAATCATGTTGTTTTTAACAATGTTATGTGGCTGCAGTATTGAATTTATGGGGCAGAGGGCCAATATGGAGATGTTCGACTGCTTTACAGCTCAATTGCATAACATTTCTTATTTTAGTTTAAGGTGATTTTCCAAGAAAGGAGTAAAACTGCACTGCATGTCCACTGCTTATATTAGTTTTCCTTGCATGTACCATAATCTACATAACTAGCAGGTACATAAACACCAAGCAAAACATTACTTATTTGGTGCAAAGTCTGCAGAATAAGAATTACACTTTCTGTATTACCTGAAGGAGTAGCCAGGCTAAATGACGATGACATGGCACCATGTTGGGCCTGAGACACAGAGCTGGTTAATGTAGGCTGCACGGGCTTAGAAGGAGAGTTATGTGTTTGCAGGTTGAAGGTTGTTGAGATGGTGATCATGCCTGTGGAAGGGTCGGTCACCGATCTCGCATGTTTAGTAAGTTTTAGTGTTGTAGTCCGACTCTCTGAATCGGAGTCCATTTCTTCATATCTGATGTCCTCATCCACTTCATCAGAGTCACTGTCAAGATTACTGCCAGAATCTACACAAAGTGATGCAAATGCATTATAATACAATAATAAATATCAAATATCATACACTCACAACAACTTTAATACATTCACAATAAATATCACACATTCACAATAAATATCATATATTCACAAATGCTCATGCATGAAGTGGTGGACATAATTTGTCAAATACACTTACCAAATAGACTGTCATCTGAATCTTTGTCATCTTCGTCATCATCATCTAGTGAATCATCAGAGTCTTTGCTGCTGGAAAAATCTGACTCTGTTCCAAGGAGGGGCAGACGTGGTGC
>JAYDZF010000008.1:3528040-3539198 GCA_034509105.1 Microcambeva barbata | reverse complement strand
CAGAAATGATGTCGGCTCTGCTAGCAATGGAGTCATTCACTTGTTCTGGCTGTGGTGATTTCTGAGGGAAAAAAGATAGAAGGGTAATGATTGATCTTTTTGGCACACACAAATGCACATGGACAACTATTAACAGACCTCTCCAGGAAATAAAAAAATATGATTTACTTGATACCCAAACATAGCACAAAAACCTAGTGAGATATTTTAAAACTTAGGACCTCCAAATCTGATCGCTGGCAATTCCACTTAGTGATTCTCCTGTAACATGCACCACCTACACACAGGCTGAGGAAAGCTAAGACTATCCGTATGGTAATAGATTTGCAGAGCCACAATATGCACTGATAAATACTTTTGAAACCCTTCACTGTTATGTAAAATATTCCGGTCTCATCTAAAACTCATGCAGTGGAACTTGGCAGATATATCTGGAGAGGTTCGTATAAACTTTAAGGAAAACACAAGTGTTTCCCTCACACCTAAAAAAGCAGGATCAAATCCAATATAATCCAGTAATCCAATCAAGACCCCTACCAACAGACACAGCCAATCATGTCTGAAGGATCCTGACTGGTCTGTGATTGCGGGTCAGATCTGAACTGTTTTATTGTCAGGCAAGAGTAAGGACAGCAAGCCAAAAAAAAAAAATCACAATTTACACCTTTACCTTCCTCTTCCGTCTTTGCTCTTTATCAGACGCACAGTCTCCACTGGCCATGGACAAGTCTCTAACCTCATCCCCATTCATTTCCCTCTCCAGGTCACCAGAGTCCAAGCTACTGAGTGTGTCGCTGGAGCTGTCAGAACTGGATCCTGATTGGTTGTCCCTGTTGCTGGAAATGTCTGCTATTGTTGAACAGACTTTGACATTCTGTCATGGAGAGAAGTGACAAATCATATATAGCCACACATTCACTAACACACACAAACACCTACACAGCTCAACTCACTTTCTACCTACTCACACAGATATCTACACCTCATCTATCAATCTAACCCAAACATTCAGCAGACCTGTCACAGTTGTCATCTATTAATAGGAATACTGCAGCTTGTTGTGACAGCGAGTAGTAGGAGATTTGCCCTAGTGCAGGACCTCCACACTCTCCACTTTAACTGGCATGTGGTCACACATCCCCATACAGAGTAGGTTTACCTCATCACTAGCATCAATCTGCAGTTTGAGCCTTGGTAGCTGTTCTGTTGGTCTGAGATATATGTCTACATAAGCTCTTGGCCACACAACCATCTTTTTATGGCCTGTATATCCTTAGAACACTGTGAGTGAGAACACCTTTCTGTTTGGGTGATACTTAGCTCAGTTATCATCATACCATATAGATTTGGATCAACAACAATCAGTCCATCTTAATAAATGACATGCATTGTCATATACATTTGGATGTACAGGTGTTGGGAAGTGGGGTAGCTCATCACTGTGTGTATGTTTTAAGTAAATATGTACATGTGGCTATTTTTACCTTTTTTGTTTTGTGTTGCCTAGCTTTCCCTTGGACTTGATCGACCTTGCCAGTCTTAAGGGGTTTAGTCGCTGACTTATGGGGTTGAAAGCAGGGTTTGTTAGACTTGCACTGATTTGGGGGTTTTAAGTCATTTTTCGGAGCCTTGGTCTTGTTAGAGGATGTAAGTGCTGGCAAGGGTGAGGAGGAGGCAGAACTTCGTCCGGAGGAAGAAGGCGTTGCTTTTCCATTGCTATTAATTGCCCCACTCAATCCTTTATTGAAAGAAACACATTTGAACATTAGAAACTAGACAATAAGGAGTACATAAGGACATAAGCACCAATTAGCATGGGAGTGTTTTTATTAATGGAATTTAAGCAGGCAGAATCAAATGATTTACTATGACCAGTGATGTGCTAAGGTTTTGTCTACAACCCTTGAAGCCAGAGAACTACCTTTGGCAGAACCCTGTGTGCTCTTGCTGGAAGTGTGTGACTGATTCAGTGACGGAGGGGTGAAAAAGGGAGGAAGGCCCAACAAAGGGGGAAACAGCGCAGTCTGTGCATCTGATGCCCGCCACCAGTCTAAGAAGAAAAGAGAACCCAAGATTTCAAGCATGACGAACAAGTTTAGCAGATGGTCATTTATAATATATTTTACATTTTTATGTGACCACTTTTTTCCAATTACTTAAAACAAAACAATATTGCATTCCATAACCTCCAAATGATCTCATATACACTAATACTATAATTGTCATAACACAATACATTACCATGTCACGCTTTTATGAGGATCACGGTTTGCTTGGAAGTGGAATGCTCTACCAATTATATTACAACTATGTCAGAGAACAAACTGCCACTGCAGTAAATGTTTCCATCTTTTTTATTTCATGATTTGCACTGCATTAAAGCCACCAGCTACTTTTTGACTCCTACATAGAGCTTCAAAATAGGAAGGATCACACAATGCTTAAAACACAACAACAGAAGACATTAACATGACGTGAATATACAAATACATACCAGAAAAGGCTCCAAGCTGGGTGTGTGGAGCTAGGGATCCGGGCATTCCTAGGGTTCCCAGACCTCCAAAAGGGGACCCAGATAAAGTGGAGTACAGCCTGAATGCTGGATGGCTCAGCATGGGCAAAGAAGAGGCCATTCCAAAAGCCGGATCACCCATCATCTGAAACAAATGTCCTTTGGTGGGAAAACAGGAAAAACAAAAGTAAAAGATTAAAATTCAGATCAAAACTAATAATCAAACGTATAATTAGTGTAAATGTTTATTTCCAATGGGTGGGTCACATCACCCAGAGACAAGCAATCTCTACAATGTGAAATTATGTGCCATCAAGCCAGAAAGAAGCCTTGCTTCTAAAATCAGTTTGTGTTACTCATATTTTGCTGTAGTATCGGCTAGTATTTAGAAAGAAATTGGCAAGAGCAAGATAAACAACATCATCAGTTTCAATCATAGTTTTATTCAAATACCTACAACTTCCAAACACTTGGTTGTTTATTTTATTCCCAGTATCCTACATTCTGTATTCATTGGGAATAATATTTTCACATACTGATAGCGACCCAAAATAAACCAGACAACAATTCATCAAAAAAGCCACTTGGGGCGACGATCTATTCCTTATGGATCTAGTGCACTATATACTTCAGTTGTTTTTCAAGTACTGTCTGTTTCCAAATATAAATGAATATCACAGTTGTGTGAGTGATGGCTTGTGTGCTGTATAAAATGACAGTTGACATTCACACACAGAGCCGTGCGACACCTGTACATCATAATAAACATTCAGTTAGCGGCATATGTAGCATTATTGTACAACATCTGTAAAAAAAAAAAAACATATACAGACCAGTCTACATGCTAAACAATGTCAACACATGTAAGCTCAAATTACATAAATACAACCAAGCACCTCCACTACTTCAGTTAAACTGTAGCAAACACCTAAATCATATATTTAAAATACACTAGATGACCAAATGTATTTTGACTCCTAACAGTGAGCTTGCTGAACTGTAATAAAATATTGCTATCAGAGCCACCAATTTTATGAGAAGGCTTCTCACCAGAGTTTGAAGTATGTCTGTAGGAATTTGTGCCCATGCACAAGAACATGTATACGTATGGGCTGTAGTGATGGTGACGAAAAGCATAAACGCTCCAGATTACTAGACTGATGAATCTCCAAAACAACAGGGGGTACTCAGAGACTGTGTGAGTACCTACTGACAGTGATTAGAGAAGGGATAAGCTATATACAACAGGTTACTGGGGAAATAAAATGCATCTGGTATGGGTCAACCAAAGAGCCTCTGTGACTCAAACTGCAGATAATTTGAACACTGATGCATTTCAATTGGACATCTGTGCATCGTAAGAAGGTCTACTGGTTGGACAAATCAGAGTTTCTTTAAGATCATGTTTTGACGGCATATTAGGGCAATTGTATTTGTGTCTTTATTCAGTTTATTTGGCATTAGCAAAAATACAGAATACAGTTCTGACAGAGAGAGCTCGGTCTGTGGACTGCAACAACAGCAATGCAAAACAAAGCGATTGCTCCCTGTGCACTGATGCCTTTATGCCATTTTACATACACCCCAGGAAAATCTCCTCTTTCAATCTCATTCTAATGAGCTGCATATTTATCAGGCAGCTCTCTAAGGGCCTCACTGTCTACAGCCAAGGAGACAGAGAGACGAAAATGCCAAAGAGGACAGCATCCATCTCCTGCTCTCCGCAGTCTCCTCAGCATGCCACAATGACATCAGCAAATATCTCTTTAATATTAATGGCATTATTATCCCGAGCCTCGGAACAATTAAATTCGAAGGCAGAGGAGGAAAAAAAATGTTCCACATGCATGACTAGGGTTCTGTGCATAGCTACTGCGGCATCTTCTCAGAAAAGAGAGCATCATTTGTCGCCGTCAAATACAATCCATCGACACATTCGTCTTCCACGTGGGTGACCTCAGATACTGAAAGAGTGCAAAAGTTTTCTACTTGTGTTAACCTATTAAAACAAACCCACACCAAATATTTAGCATTTAGCTCATTATGTTTGAGGAGCATCTAAACCAAGACTGTGTGTATGTAAACAGATTTTATGTCTATTTTTATATTTCACTTTCTGAGGTCATCATTAAATATTTTGCAAGGCAATCAAGGAAAAACTTTAGAGCCAAATCGGCAACAGAGCACATTAACACAGGTACAAGACACACGTCAAGCCAATATCATCTTAAACAGATGTAAAATCCTGTATGAGGTGCTCTTTAGGGAACACAATCCCCACCCGCCCGAATAAATGAATAGCAATCTGCATTATTCCAGCAATCTGACTTCGGAGGTGTCACCGAGCTGTCTGCTTTTAATCACTACCCTGCCCAAAAAACAGCTTAACGATGCACAAAAAACAAAGAAAGAGAAAAACTATAGAGATGAGCAGCTTTAATTATAGTGCAATACTCATTTTTTTGCTTTGTGTTTTGTTGTGCATTTTTTTTGAAATTTTTATTTAATAAGTAAATGCATATTTAAATATAGATGAAAAGTACTAACCTACCCACTTTTCATCAGCTCTTAAGAAACAAACCCAGATCTGCTCATTTCCTCATGGTCTCTCTCAGATAAACAAGAGTTAAAGGTTGTCAGCAGTTGAGAGAGAAATGGGCGGCTTTTTAACTGTTGGCATTCATTAAACCAGCAGCTTCCCCTTTCACAACCAAACTGTCAGGAAAGTGTTAAAGAAGGCTGCTAGATTCTTTCTCTGGTCTTAATAGCACACATATAATTAACACTACACACTGCTTATGTTGCAATTTCCTGCTGACACCACAGAATCAGAATCACCGATTCCTACTTTACTTCTAATTTGTTATGTTGTTATGAATAAATACTTATGTAGGGATGAGTAATACATCCCAAAGCCTGCATTGGATATAATAGAATATGCAAGCATTTAAAGACGCTTGGCAATAAGTTCCTCAGCCTGAAGAATTAATGCTTGACAAGGCACATAGAATACTGGGAGTGGCACTAGTCATCTGTGCCTGCTGAGTATTAGTGGCATGGCAGGTTGGTATGGTAATTTAGAAACACACTAAGTCATTTGGTTGGTGAGCAGGACAGGTTGAAGCTTATTTTGGGATGTAGCTCTTTATATTTAAAAAAGCTTGCTCTTTCAGTAGGTTAATTCTATTGTATTAGAGTTTAATACATATGATGTAAAGCATGTATACTTTTCCCATCTCAGTATTGTTTACTGCTGTTTATGCACGTGTGTGCTGTTAAGAGTGCATGAACAAAATTGTCTTACCACTTTTGCCTATGGGGCTTGATGTCGACTCTGGAGGTGAGGCAGAAGATTTCATGGATGGCTGGGTGTGGGTGGAGGATGCCAACTGCTCGCCAGACTCCATATCTGCAAAACAATACACACGCATGGTGAACACAAAAAGAAACATGCAATTACACTTGTGATGTGCTACAGTATAGGAAATCCAAACTTCACTCTAAAATCTCATGTGTTTATTTGTTAACCGTCACAAAACAGGTCTTGTTTAACCGGCCAGGCCTCAGGCATACATAAATAAAATATACAGCCTCTGAACAAAAAGTAAGATTTTCCTTGTTGACTGGTCAGTGAACAAGAAAATAAAACATTAAATTATAAGCATAACTAGAATATTCTAAAAACGTATCACAGTCATTTTAGCCCATTCCAAATATATTTGACTGTGTTGCAGATGTGAAGTTCAAAATATGTTTATATTCAGAAAATACATTCAAGATTGGTCAGCCAGCACATTTAAATAGATTGCTTTTCATTCCTGACAGGTAAATAATAATAATTATTATAAGAAAAATAATGAGAGCAGCACACTCAGCAGGTAAGCCACATATAGAGCAGTTAAAGAAACCTTTGTCTGCACTAACTACAAAAATGTTTTGTTTGTTTTGTATTTTTCAGGATGAAACAGCTGCTCAGGTCACTGATGAGAGGCAGAGAGATGAAAAGGAGAAAACAAAAGGAAAAGTGAGGCCAGATCCTACGGCCCTAAAGACAAAGCACAGACTTTCAGTTCAACAGAGGTTCTAGTCCTGCCTTCGGTCTAGCCACATGCTGAACATCAACATGCCAATGATGTGAAGATCTAATCGAGAGCTTCATTGAGATAAACCCCATCAGACTAGGGTCAGATCTCAAATCAGATGTGGCTGTTGTTAGATTAGCAGAGAAGGGTTTTGAAACTTTACCACAGTCCACATGTTATGAAATTCAGATATAGTGTGAAGGTTCATAAAGTGGAATTTATCCAGATGTTAAACTGTGCAAAGTGTGACAATGGTCAGTCATGTACTCTTTATGGGTTGGAACATTTTGTAAAAGGTAGATTTTTTATTATTATATAAACTTACTTGGTTCTTTTTTGACCAAATTATTATTTATAGCTTATGGGAGAGCACATTCGATCTAGGTATGAGGTGATCTTATGCAGCTTGTATGTTTACATTTTTTCTTTATCATAACACAACAGTGCATATCCTTGAAAACATAGTTGTGTAACCCATGCCGATCCGTAGATTAAAAGCATTTCCACCATCTGCATAATGAAAGGAGGGTACTGTATTCATACTCATTCAGAGGGTTGTGCACACATCTTTGAGTAAAGGTTTGATGAAAGCATCGAGTAACTCAGTATGTGTGTGTGAAACGTGTGTCTGAGCCTGTGTTTGACTGTTGGATCGTACAAATTGAAAGAGACAAATGCAGTGAGGAATGTGCCTTGTCTTCACACGCACACATAGCTGTTTTGATGTTCAGAAACAAAAATAAAACCCTCAAAGTCGGAGTGCTGGAGGCCATCATCTTTTCCAGAGTAACATCACACACAGCTGGTTAACTACAGCAATACCAAATACCATTAAGCCTGTTAAAACATCACAGTTATCAAAACACCCACCCCACAGCTGAGATTAGTTACATGAGCCGGAACCACACAGGCTATTAAAGGTATTAAAGCTTGACATTTTTTTTATTTACAGTGATTTGTGCATCAGTTAGTAAATATTTCTTTACTACAGACAGACAACAGTCTAAAAAGACAAACCTGTTGAAGCTGTTATCCTGCATGATGGTAGCCAACAATACCTTAAAAACAATGCTTCTCTGGAAACAGACTAATGTGGCTTTTAAAGTTTTAAACGTAAAACCAATACTATACCAATGCAAAGAAGTTCTGCTTCTTATTTCGCTTGCTCCTGTTAGGGGTCGCCAAAGTGGATCATGAACCATATCATTGAATTAGCATATTTGTTATGCCAGAAAGCCTTCCTGACAAAAAGCACCCTGTTTATCTTGCCCTACAACACACCGATTTAGGCACCACCATCTAGCTGCCTATAACAATTCAGTCTCCAATTAATTAAAGCATGCGTTTGGATTGTGGGAGAAAAACGCCTAAACAGAAACAAGGGCGACATGCAAATTCCAAACAGAAAGGACCCGGACCTCCCTGCCTGGGAATTGAACCCAGGAACTTCTTGCTGTGAGGTGACAGTGCCACCCCAATAGCCACTGTGCTCAATGGGTTTTTAAAAAAGTGGAATTCCATAAATCTTCACAAAAACGTAAATCATTTACAAAGTTTAACTATTCACAAGAAAGGTAGTGTCAGGCTGGTTTCTTTTACCAAACACCAGACAAATTATTGGTACACATTCCAATAACCACAGCATGCTGTTCATACCTACGATGATCTCAAATTGGATGATTTTCTTCAGTAGTCTCTTGGGATTGTTCTGCATCACAGAAATGCGTGATGCGTCTAAAATTTAATTTCATCTTTGAATGGGATGAAAAAAAATACATTCAGAAGCCAATTTATTCTTATCAGTGAACCTGGCCACAGTAGCAATTAAGTTAAAATACAAGCATCATTCCCAGAAAGAAAGTAGAAAATACACGTTAGACAATAGCGCCTTGTTACAGTTATAATGATTGCTTAAGAATTCAGTTTTCCATCTTCACAGACATCAATATAATGATCTGCTGATTCTAATAAAATGTGAAGTAATAATGTCCATACACATACCATGAAATAGAAACACAAAAAATCAATCTTATTTTAATCCAAACAGAAGACCAGTCTAATACAGCATGAAAATGTATTCTTGGCATTAAGCTCGACAAACACGCCATTTAAAACTGTTAATTTGTTTATACAGAAGAGATAGTTCTGGAAATTAGAATTATGATGTCATGGTCCAGTGCTACATTTAGCTTTATTATTAAAAGCTTTGCTGTAGTGCCAGATGCTGTATGTGGTATAGCTTTCCAAAAGTTCATGGAGATACAGTTTTTTGTTTGTGTGTGTGTGTGTGCGCGCGCGCGCTTCATGGGGGGGGGGGGGTTTCCATTAACTTCCAGTCTTTAGGCTCTTATATGCATAATGTGGGTGACATGCATTTAAATGGAAGGACATAAAGAAAAGAAGCTGCTGTAACAATATGGAGTCCCAGGAGCATCTGGCTGCAAGCATAAACCAATTCTCGGCTTAAGCTTGATTTATGCTTCTATAAAAAAAATCTTCTGAACATTTCGGTTTCAGACGCCTGGTATGAAAGAAGAACTTCATTTCCAGACTGTATTTCATAACGATCATCGGTGATGCAATTCAGTCTTACACAGATATATAAAACATTGTACATACCAGCATTATGTTTGAGCAAACAAGAAAAACCAGTAATTTGACCTTATCATTAGTCAGATAATTCCATTAACCAATAAACCAAACTTCATACAGTTTGCAAAGCCTAAACGTCTTCATCACTAATAATATGTTTCATTTATCCTTTTCTTTAAAGTATTCCCGGTAAAGTATAAACCAAGTTTAGCCATTTCGAAAGAATCATACAGTAAGAATGAACCTGATTCATTCCTGAAGGACACAACAACTGTGACTAAACATGTAGTGGTGTTATGTTCCAATTTTGACATTTACATTAAGGAATGCACATTTAATGTACATATGTACATTAGTATCATTATATTTGAAAACAATGTTTATTGAACAACATAATGTGAACTTTAACAAAAGCACAGAGAAACAGTATTAACGCATTAGTACAATCCTGACTGCAGTAATGTTGGTATTTCCCTTTACTAGACACAGTCACATGATGTGATAAGCAATAGAGTCTAATGTAACAATGTCCACAAAAATATGCTGTCCCTTATATTACCCAACATCCTGTTTTCTACTGGCAGTTTCATTACCGGCCACATGTGACCTCAACCTAATCCACACACAATTTATTTCAGTTTTTAAAATGAACATGGCATGATTGCATTATATGGCTCATCCAATAACAGACAGGGTTGTTGCAACATTCTGCAGTTATGACAAACAAAACCACAAGCCGGAAGCCCTCTTCCTTGAATAAGAACACTGTAACCAGGAACATACTTTAATTCAAAGTCAGCACACAGAAGACAATTATCTCAAGGTAATAAACTCACTGTAACCTTAAACTACTTCAGTTTTCTTAATGTGTAAAATTTGCATTCGTAATGGAAAGATCCTGAGCTCTAGAGGACAGTCTGCATATGCAGCAAAATAAAATACATAGCGCAGACATTTTCCTCCACTTGAAAAAAAGATCCCCAGAATGCTAAACAGTCAGCCTGGACAAAGTGATTGAAAAAAGCCATAAACAGCCCTGTGTGTCATTTTAACCAAACACAGCGGAAATAATGGGGCACACAACCCAGTTCCTTCAGAAAGCGTAATGCAGTGTTATGTGTAGCTATTAACATAATAATGTGGCTCATTCTGATTTCACTCAAATCTCACTTCAAGTACAATTATAAATGCACAATTCTGTTAACATTACAAGTTTTTGAACAGGATCGAACCCAACTGAGATGAATTGTAATGAAAAAACATTATTCTTATTTAGCGACTATCTTGCAAGGCCCAGTGAGCATTAACTGTACATTTCAATGATGACAGAAGTAATTTACATCCGAGTCAGAGTGTATAGGCAATTAATGATAATCCATTATGCAAATCTTGTTTAATCAATCAATATTATTAACTTTATTATACTCACTTTCTGATTGTAACTATTCTACATGCTTTGGTTTTAAAATGAATTAGACATGTGTATGCAAATGTTTTAAACACCCCCCCACACACACACACAGAGCGAGCGACATAAAATTATACATATACAGACACTAAATAGAACAATTTATAATAGCCATTCCACCTACTAGCATGTTTTGGGCCAGTAAGAGGAAGCCTGAGTACTTTGAAAAAACACAAGCAGATAAAGATAGAAAAGACCATGTACGTTACCTCTAGCTAATAATGGATATTTATTCAATGAAGATTTAAAATAAAATATACAATTTATTAGAACTGAAACAATAATGTCCTACACCCTAAAATTTATAATAATTAGAAAGCAATGTAACAGAAACTGATCAATTATATATATAAATATAGCCGCAAGCGGCAATGAGCGGGGTCCAAGCAGCTTGGGGCCCATTGGGCTAGTCTGGCACTAATTGGCCAGTCTGGGTCTTAACTGGCTGTACTTGGCATATTGGCTAAGGGTCGGGGCTTATATGGGCTGGAATAGGCAGAAACG
>JAYDZF010000008.1:3391821-3407119 GCA_034509105.1 Microcambeva barbata | reverse complement strand
TGTGTTATAATTACTAGGGATGTAACAATATGATCTACCAACAATGCGATACGATTGATGATACTGAGTTCACGGTG
Source organism: Microcambeva barbata (assembly GCA_034509105.1). Classification (NCBI taxonomy): domain Eukaryota; kingdom Metazoa; phylum Chordata; class Actinopteri; order Siluriformes; family Trichomycteridae; genus Microcambeva; species Microcambeva barbata. The sequence goes on along the minus strand of JAYDZF010000008.1, from coordinate 3,407,042 downwards.
CAATTATTTTTCACGATTTTTAAAACAACATGGAATTAAAGACGTATTAATTGTTATTAACTTAACTAAGTTTCCTTTCACTATTTATTGTTCTAAAGACATTAACAAAAATCAAGTGTATGTGATTATCTTTTATGAATCTAATATATGTTCTTTTATTTCTGATGTTGTTGCAAACTATGCCAGAAATACTGGATTCATGTTTTATGTATAAAAATGCCCCCAATGCCCCCAGCTGTTGAAAGTGAATATCGATGCCCAAAATGAATTGATTTGAATTAACTCTTGCTGAATTGTTACATCCCTAATAATTTTTGTCAGGTATAACATGTAATGCATTCTGGTACATTGTTTAAAGTTGTGTATTTCTTTGTGAACAGCCTCTTTGGAGCCCTGATCTCTCTGGTTTGGCGTCTGAGGCATCAAGCATGGAGTGTGAGGCAGCTGGTCCAAACCTGTGTCATTTTTGCAAGGCTACTGTTCCCAAAGACCTCATGTACAGCCACCTCAATTCACACTTTAAGGACAAAGTGGTTGATTGACACAACCAGGCTCAGGAGCTGCATGCAAGCCGATGCCGTGCCTCATTGATGCCTTTGTTGGCTGTCCTACTTACAAAATCAGCACGCCACATGACAGACACATTGGCTTTTCACTAAAGGCAAAGTGAAAGGGGGAGGTCTCCATGCTCATTTATTTAAGCTCAAACAACTCTGAATGGTACGTTTTGTGGTTTTACAACTTAATTAACTGGTTTCTACTTGTAGTAATAATATGTAAATGGGTTCTAATTACATGTGTAATAAAAAAAGATGTATAAGTTTTCAAGTTTTTGTTGGTTTAATTGGTATATAATTTTACAATTAGTTTTGTATACGACATGGCTTGTTTTTATCTGTACACAAAATCCAAACCTGTAGACCAGTACAAAAAGTTTTGACTGTGTGTAGGTTAGACGCACCAACTCGAAATCAACACATTCTGAATTATTTCAGGTAAGAAAGCATATTATATTTTCAATCACTTTATCTCATTATCTCTAAAATGGATTACTTAAATATGTAATCCATTTTACACAGCAGTGCTCCAACATTTTATGGGCAGGATTTATTGAGAATCTGTGATTCTGAGATGTACGTTCACTAGGGTGGCGCCCATGATGCCTTTATGCCTTTAAGTTCATAATAAATTACTGGTACTCATGTAAAACTGAACAGAACGGTAAAGGTACATTGTGGTTACATGTTCTTCTCCTTTTAAGTGTTCACAGTTTTCACTTCCCAGTTTGTACCACTGTTTTTAAATATTATTTATAATTTGGCAAAAGATGAGCAAAATAACAACAAATGCATATGAAGAATGAACTTCACTGAGGTTATTAAATTCAAAAACACACCCAACAATCTTCTTCTGCAAGCGCTCAGACGAGTTTTCTTAATTTGTTAATATTTTAAAAGCCAGTGAATCCGTATTTTTATAAAGAGAATAAAAATAATTTAAGGTGATGGACACCACACGCACACTTGCAAAATGGAAACGTGGAAACATCTGTACAAACATTTTATAAAGGTTAGTGACACGCTTTTGTCCACCTGTAAAAAACCCACCTGTTTAAAGGTGAATACATGTAGCCTTATAGAAATAAGGTTAAAGTAAAACTATAAAATTCATAAGGAATATAGGGAAACCTTTATAGTTGCAGATTAGACTTCAAACATGTGGTCAGTGTACCTTCTAATGAATCTCATAATAACTGCTTAAATGACTTAATTTAATGTTCTGATTTGAATTTGAAACAGATGTGCAACAGATTTTTGTCAGAAAAAGAAATAAATGTGGGATAATTATTTTGATATTACAGCGCCATATGGTCCTTGAGAGCAATTCTGCTCAGGTATAGCAGGTTAATTAAAACTTTGTTACTACACAGAATGTCTGTTACTTTATGCAATTAACTGCACAATTACATCCCAGAAGTGATAATGTGATGCTCAAATCTCGATGGCTATTAGGCCTATTAAATGTAGAACAAGGTTTTTTGAAAATCCAGACGAACAAACAGGTATTTCCAGGTCATTGTTTTCTGTATTTTCAACAAATCATTTTCTCATGATTTAAGCAGCATCGTGAGGCTGTCATTGTTTACAGTCTACTCATATGGATGAATTCAGCTTTAAACTGAAAACCTGAAGACTGAGCATCCACGTCATCGGCTCCTTTTTTTTAACCGGGTGCATGATATTGATAACTACAGTAATGCATGAGTGAAACTCGATGTATTTTCTAATTGAGTGTTTTAGTCTGTCACCTTCCTGCAGCATTGGACTGTGGGAGTAGATCATTAGCAGCTTCAAAAACAAATGTAATAATTTTCAGCAGCTAGCGTGATGATGTGCTAAAGAAAAAAAGGAAAAATATGTGTATTGAAACACATGCGTGATCAGTGAGGACCTTGCAGGCCCCAGGATTACCGCCTGCTAACACTTGTGCTGGGTAGATGAGCTGGTGTGAAGACTGCAAACTAGATTTACTGATTCAGCACTAACTGCTTTAAAGTACACAGGTTAATACTTTTATTGCATGTATAAATTAATAAGGTCACTGTAATAGGGGTCAGCCAATCATTGTTTACATGGAATTATCGAGTTGTAGAATGATTTAGAGCATTTAATGGGTGTAGGTTAATGTGGTGTTTTTTTCTCCTTGTGCCTTTGTCATTTTCTCTCCTAATGTCCATAATAGTGAACTGACTGATCTGTTGTTCCTATGTGTGAGTGTCTAAAGTAAAATAAAATTGTCCTGTCTTGTGCCTCCACCTTACAACAGATACAGGTGAACTAATAAATAATAAGATTAAAACATGAACGTTTATAAACTTAAAAAAGAGTTATCTTAAATTCTGAGCACTTTATTAATACAGTAAAACAATGTTTAAACAATAATAAAACAGTAAGTACTCTGCCACAGAACTCATATGGCAGACATTTAAAGTACATTTATTTTCCGCTCTCCCAATCACTTATCTTTGCATACTTGTTACACACAATTGTTTAATTCTACATAAATAGAAAATAACACAAAGTGGTTTTAAAATGATCTCATCTCATTTTCTTTGACCACTTTTCCTAATCAGGGTCAGAAAGAAGCGCTGGAGCCATCACAGCATAACACCCCATCACAGGTACCTACAGAACAATTCAGTGTCTCCAATCAACCTGGCTGCATGTCTCTGGACTGTGGGAGGAAACCGTAGTACTCAGAGGAAACCCGTGCAGACACAGGGAAAACATGCAAACTCCACACCCGGGGATCAAACCCAATACCTTCTTGCTGTGAAGCGACAGTGCTATCAACTAAGCCACTGCAATTTAAAATGATAATTTAATTGATTAAAGGAAAAATGTGGTTCATCCTGACATTTCATGAAAACACAATTGTCTCTTTCAATCAAATCCATCATTTAATCAAATTACTTAACCTTGATTTTAATTGCGTTTGTAAATTGAATAGCATTTCAAAACTGTAAATAGTCAATTTACTGTAAATAAACATGTTAGTTCACTTTAGGCTTTTTTAATTTTTGAGTTAATATATGTATGAGATTGGTGATATTGTTATAGAATACTATATTTTGAATTACAGACATAATACATTCCCAAACCACAGTCTTAAAACCTGCATTATGTGTTCCATCAATGACTGCAAATGAGAAACCTTTCTGCATAATTCTCTACACATTGAAATCAGGAAAGTAACAAGATGGCTTACAGACTGCATGTTACTACTAAATAATTTTCACTAGTTAGCACTCGGGGTGTTAGGTCGATGAGCCGGTGTGAAGACTAAACTGAGTTTAATAAAACAACTTTACTCAGAGAGTGACTGGAGGTCAAACAAAAGTCATCAGGCTGACCTACAGAATCAACTTTAACTGAATCATTTCAATACAAGTGCCATCGAGTTGATTTCTTAGTAGAGCCTTTGGGTCTTCCTGATTTCCTGCTAAGATTGTTGTGTCATATGCATATCAGAGGTTAATGATCTTTGTTCCACCCATCTTGAATTCCTACTCATCTTCCTGTAGTTCCTCCTCTCATTACATGTTTAATGTACAGGTTTAACAGGAACAGAGACAGAATGCAGGTTTGTCTGCTTTGCCAGTGTGGAACCTCTTTTGCCAGTCTGGTCTGTTTGTCCATTTTCTGTAATGACTGTGAATTGCTCATCAGTGCAAAGATTCCTTATCAGAAAATGACAATTCTAAATTAATGAATTATACATTTATGAAATAAATAAAATGATTTTGTATTATAAATACAGACTTTATTTTAAGCCTGTATCAAATACTTGTATTGATGTAATGACAATGAAACATTTAATCACCTATTAATTTGCTATTAACTGGGCTTGTGATCACCTGGTTGCCGATTTAATCCCCAGAGCTGAAGTGCCCTTGAGCAAGTCACCCAACCTCTAACTGCTCCCCAGGTGCCGTGGCTAGGGCTTACCACCAATCTGGGCATGTGTGCTCAATGCACACTTGTGTTCACTAGTGTGTATATGTGTTTCACTGCGTGGATTGGGTTAAAATAAAGATGACAAATTTTACCGTATATAAAAGCACATGGCTGAATTTTTTTTAAATGCTAAAAATTACTAGAGTGATGAAGTATTTACTAATGACCGTACAATTGTGTGTGTAAGTAACAATAATGTAGGTCTATTTTTTCACACAATGCAAATTATTTTAAAGACAGACATAAACAGGGCAACAATCTATTACAGAGACAAAGATCACAACTTCACTGGAGGTTAGAAACTCAGGTCCCAGCTTTCTGTTCGGCATTCACTCTACTGCGTGCACCAAGTCAACCAATTTTTACACATGCCTGTACAAACTGTGTGGATCTGTCATGGCATAATTATTTTCATTGGTTAGCACTTGCACCGAGTATGTGAAATGGTGTGAACAAAGCAATTTGAGGCTGTTTGGCTTTGAATGAGAACATGCAGTTCAGTAATTTTGGTGTACAATATCTTCATAAGCCAATAGCAACGTAGGCAAAGGGTGTATGGGTAAATAGTTATAAGCCTATATGTATGACTAAGGCGCTGACATCAGATTATACATTCAATCCTAATAAGACTTAAAATAAAATGTTCCTTCATGGTGTATAATGTCATAATTCTCACTAAGATGATTAACACTGTTGCTCATCTACACAGGTAGACATTTAAATATTGTGTATTACATTTTACAGACGGCATCTTTTCACCGTTGCATAATCATTTTCATGAGTTAGCACTTGAGCTGATGAGTTAGTGTGAAGACTGTGAAATGGATTTTTAATTGATTCTGCACATGCTGCTTTGGGTTTGTCTGGCAATATGGACATAGCCATCATTTCTTTTAATATGTTGAGCTGTACTAGATACTATTGGTATAGGCCTTAACGGTGGAATGTTAAATGCCCTGAAGCTCAGACGCATGTAAAACCCTTGCATGTATACTTACAGATGGACTGTAAGACATCCTGGTTCTGTTACAAACATTTATACCCTTCATCCTCACACTTCCCCCCCCAAGAAAATGCATTATTTTGAAACAGCTTACGGCCGAGCAGTGTCAGATGACTGATATTTACAAAGCTGAATATTACATCTTTCGGTATTGCAATGTGTTCAGCATAATGGCCGCCTCGGATTGGATCAGCAGGCTGCTTTTAATTCTCCTCGCTCGCAGCCGATCGGAGAGAATAAAGAGAGAATTTATTCTGGAAATACAAACACACTCTCTCCCTAATGACTCTCTTCTTTTTTCAGTGTGTGTGTGTGTGTAGCCCTACAGCCTGTGCCACTCTCTCTCACTGGAGCCATGCACAGATGCTTGTACATAATTATGTTGTCAATGCTTGTTATTTGGACGAAGGAAGCTGTACTGACAGTTACTAGGCCCATGTGTTTTTTCTTCCTTTCTTCTTGTATGGTTGACTCTTTTTTTTTTTTTTGATGGAACTAATGCATAGCAAAGTGAACATGTGTACATTTTTGCATAAATCTTAGAGTAAATGTATTAAATTATGTTATTATTATTTATTGTATAAATTAATAATTTATACAATATATGTATTATTTATTATTTAAGAATGAATATATAATTATAAAAACAATTAACACACCAGCCCAGTGACCACAATGTCAGTAATTTTGAGAACATACTGATATAATGTACTAATTATTTTGATAGCCTGATCAGCACTGTAGTGGTTCTACTGCGAGCAAAGCAGGAATGCACCATGGACTGGCTGCCCTTAGTTGTCCTAGGTCAGCACATAGGAACTCACTCACTCATTCAACCAATTACAACTATGGCCAATATATTAGTATATTGCCCATTCTGGGCTGTTTCTGGAAGAACTAAACATTTACCCTGCAGCAGCAACAGCGTCTGTGATGGGGCGCCAGATTTACCCATGCACATAAGATGAAACCCCAATTCTTATTGACTCAACAGAAAACAAATAAAAATTCTAATTGTAACTAAATGATCAAAATAACAAAACTAAGGGAATTAGTCTCCTAGGCACCAATTACACCACTTATGACAAGAGGCAGGTAGATAAATCTTAAAGGTTTCTTCTGACTTTTATGAAGATAATCTGTCAAAACACATTCAGCAGTTTAGACTTCCTACAACAATATCTGTCATATAATAACAATTATGAATGCTTGTATGAAAATGCTTCAGGAATAGACTAACAGTGCAAGGGTAAACATAATCATTGGTCAGAATCATTAGTGCAGATGTGAACACCCTTATGATTAAAATTATTAAAGCCAACATGAATGAAAGTAATTTTTCTAATTACCAGTTTAAACGTAAATGCATGGAGTAAGATTATTTAGATTTGAAGAAATTGTAAATAATGTAAATAACTGTGATTAATGTAAATCATTATTTTCAAATCAAGTTTTATTGTAAATGTAAACATATGCAGTGATTAGAATCACTAATGCTGATATTACATTTACTTTATTCGATTAATATTGTATGTAATTGATTGATTGATTCCAGAATGGAATTGCAAGCAACATATAAAACACATCAACGTGTAGTGCAGGGTAATATAATAAAAATGTTATTATAATGTAATGCAAAAATAACATATACAATCTAAAATGTCTAAAACTATAAGAATGTAGGAGCAGATAGAAAATAACTAAACATTTATGGACACTATGTGTGCAGTCCTGTGTGTATTATTAATGCAAGTATTACTGTGCACTTAATGTTCAGATTATCAGGGTCCAAGTGAAACGATTCACTGCAGACCGGTTGTACATTCGACTTAAAAGTACGTGCAGATACAAGCATTTTTGTTAAAAGACAAAATCTTATTACTCCCATCCATGATTTGCACATCCTATGAAAAGGCCGAACGGGTGGACAAGGATGAATCCGGATCGAAAAGGGGAGAAGCAGCAGGCTGATTACGAGGTGTCAAAATTGCCAGGAGCAAAAAAGGTGAAAGCAATCAGGGGTGAGAAGAGTGAGGCGTGCGTGAGGGGCAAGTAATTATCCATCTCATTTGTGGAGTGCGGCATAGCGGTGACAGATTGGTGCGGAGGAGAGGGAGGTGTTAGAACAATGGAGCCCAAGTCGAGCCGCCATTATTAGCGCATGTTAATCAGCCACACAGCTCAGTTCACGGGAAATAGTAAAGTCTCCAGATTCAGGGGAGCACAGTCACCTCCAGCGCCAGAGAATGAGAGATAGAGAGAGAGAGAGAGAGAGAGAGAGAGAGAGAGAGTGGGCTATGGAAAATAGTATGCTTGAGCTGGCAGTAGTTCCTCTAACGCACCATGAGCCAAAAGGTTCCTCAGGGTGCGCATTGACTTCTTATTGCTGGTAGGTTGTCAGATATGCATCCTCTAGCTGCTAAATTTAAACCTTCATCTAGACAGCAGCTTCATCTGGGTGATCTTTACTGATAAAGTGAACACTGACACATGTAAGAGCTGCAGTTTTCATACATTCGGTTACCAAGCATCATTCCAATTGCCCCAGGTTCTAGATGGATGGATTGGTGGATGAATGAATGGGCAGACTGATGGACCAGACGGACACTGATAAGTCCAGTAGGTCCGGGTCCTTTCTGTGTTCACTTTGCCAGTACTGTACATTAAACTCTGATATAGTATAAATACAAGGAAGGGTGACCTGAAATATAAAATAAAATGCAAAGGGCAGCAAGGTTCGACAGCAGACAATGCAAATTAACTTTGGTTTAGATTGCCTCCATGATGTTTTGCAGTCATTTACTCCATGCTTTACTCTCAATGCAATAATGAAACCCAGGCTTAAAATTAGCTTGATTTAAAACATCTGTTGCGGTTTCATTTGCACCTAATTTTCCTGCAATTAATGTCACCGTATGTCTGCTTACCTGCATAACAGAGCAATTCAGGTGTGTGTGTGTGTGTGTGTGTGTGTGTGTGTGTGGTTGCAAAGATCATTTAAAAAGAAAAAAATGTCAGTTTTGTGTAATGATATTAAAAATGTTTTGGAGAAGTATTTTTAAATGAATCTGAGAGACTTAATTGTCCAAATCAGCAGCATGTGTTGAAGTAATCAACTTATAGAGGTTTAAATTGTCAGGATTTTTTCTACCTGATGTGTAAATGAGCTAGATATATAAATATATACCTGGGATTTGATGTAATTAGTAATCTAATACTAATAAATTGCTCATTCATTACACTTTGCTTCAGTTAATTAAGTAGTTTGTTTTAATTAAATTGCACCAACCACTTCATCCTGGTCAGGGTCCCAGCAAGTCAATTTTCACTGGGGGCAAGGTAAGACAATACCAGATCACCAGTCAGTTGCAGAATTTATTTATTGATTGATCCAGTGATTTCTCTGTTTGATTCCCGAGCTGCCAACTAGGTCCTGTCTGTGGGGAGTTTGCAGGTTCTTCTTGTGTCTGCATGGGTTTAACCCATGTCAGAGTTATCACATACTTTCCCAAATTCATGGTGCTATAGATGTGACGGTGTGTATGAGTGTCTGCCTTGTAATGGGCAGTCAACCTGTTTGGGAAATGCCCTTCTTTTTGCTGAATAATGGACCCTGATCCAGAAAAGAGTTGTGTTGTACCAGTTATTAACATTCTATTTAATGATTCCAAACAATATCATGGTAATCTTAGAATTAGCTGAAAACCACATTATAATAATCAGTAATGCAAATGCAGCAAAAATGACAGGCAGTCATTTGAAAATGTGTGTATCTAAATATAGTGTTAAAGTAAGTGCTAATATTTTTGACAGGTTCATAATTACTAGATCACAAAATCAGTAAATTATTTTTCATTTATGGCCATAACGCTGAGGATACGTTTATGCAACATTTAAAAATTTGTCCCTGCTGAAAACATGTCTGATCTTCCTTAAAGTAAGCAAAGAACAACAAGCTGAGTGTATCTCAGTGACTGCAGAACACCCAGCTAGCAGTTAGGGTGAAAAAAAGAAAATTACTGTAGAATTAGCATGAAGTGATAATTAGCAGGAAGTTGGAGGCAACCACTTTATTTAAAATGAGAGAGGATATCTCCCATTTTTATTTTTTGAAGTGTTTGTATTTATAAACAAATAATACGTCTAGAATTTTATTTTCATGCAAGCAATTTTTTGAGGAAATGGAAACGTTACAGGAAAGGTAAATCTGAGTTTTGTGAATTTATCTTGCATGCTATTTATAATGTACAAATGCCTTTATTTATTCAAGCATCTGTGACCACCAAAACAACAGATTAAGCACTTAAGATCCAGACAACTTGATATCAGTCTCGATATCTCCACATCAGAGTCACGTCAGTGATCAACAGCTTCGTACAGAAACATATTTGGGTGTCTCTGGTCTGCTAACGTGCAGGATGCAAACAAAATGTAAGGGCACAAAAGATAGAAAGGAGCCGCCACCGATCTTGAAAGTTGGCCAAAACGCTTGGTTTCCACTTTGGTGCGGCTGCATTGTGATTCAACAGAAACGCGTTACTGTTAGGACTGCCTTTGGTATCTGAACAGCCCTGTCTACATCGTCTGTTTGTTTCAGTTCTGCTTTGCGAGCCCTTGTTTCTGGAGCACAAAATTGGCAGTCACAGCAAGTGATGACAGAGGCATTGGTGAGATCGCACCCAGAACCCCAGAGGATGCTGCCTTTACTGGGGAACCAAAGAAGCTTCTGCAGTGCCCAGGACTCTAAACTCTAAACAATACATAAAGCATCAGCTTATTAGTGACTTGCAACATGCTTTACAGCACTGTCCACATTCTAGACAGTCTATTCTTAGTATTATCATTATTAAAGTTAATAATGCATATTCTGACCTTTCTAAAGTGTCACTGGAAAAGCTGAATATACTGCATCAGGCTTTGATCCGCTAGCTTTCTGTCTGTTGTACCTGATACTGAATGTGATTAATATTTTTTTGCATGAAACTGCCTGAAACTAATACATGATGTGTGGTGATACATTTTGTCTAGTAATACTTGCTGTAACTTTGTGAAATGATAAGGTTTAATAATTGTACATAATATAAAATAATTAGTTTATTGCTTATGCTAATGGGGAGAGGTATCAGACATGTTTAAAATATATAATTTGCCAAGTAATTTATGAGAAATATAATGCTTTATAAGTAACCATGATGTGCATAATTCTACTATAGCAAAATGAAATGCCTCAGAAAAATGTACACATGAGATTTAGAGGATGGCATTGAAAACACTGGAGGATGTTTTTTGTATTACAGTTTATAACACTATATTACTGTTTTATTATGTGCTATTTTCAAATGTCTGCCGTTCTATGACATTGTCGCATTTCCATGAGAGGCTTCAGAATTTAATCTGCAATTTATTAAATCTATATTTTCAAGTATTTATAACATAACCTGGTACCCCAAGCTGGTAATAGAAATTGTTTAATACACACAATACACATTTAATAATTTAGATAAAATTATTATCATGAATTACTGCCAAATTATTATGTTAAGCTAAAATAAAACTGTCTGGCTGTTCTTGATGTTATTTACTCGAGCGTTTTGAAGAGGTGTATAGTCTGCTGTTACACTTTACAAAAGCACAAGCTTAATTGTTTAAATATCATGCACATGATTGTGAACAACTTTTGTCATATGAAAAGACTCAACAGGTAAATGAATTGCTATATAAAAGCTAAAGTTTGATTTCACATGAACTCAAAAGGAAATTCTATAGCTTTATATTTGTCATTATGGCTGTATAGAAAACTCTTTCATGCAGCTACTGGATGAAGCATGCAGCAGGATGGTGAGGAATAAAACACCATGGGTTAAGGCAGCATGAGAGAATCCATTCTCAGCTTAATGACCTAGCCTAGCTGGGCGAGGACGACGGGGAACATGCTCTTGATTTGTACTGAATTTGCCAATTAACACCTCCGATAACAGGCAGGCTCTGAACATCAGGCAGCAGGCGAGAGGGGAGGAGAGACTCATATTGCACTTTGTTTTTCATTCTCTGCCTGTTCCCAATGTGTGGGTCTCTCTTATAGAGGCTGTATAAGGACTTTTGATTGTGTGGTGTTTTATTATGGTTCACTTGATTCTTGAGCACTGGAGAAGGTATATGACACAATGATGTGCCACAGGAGGAGTGATAAATAGAAAAGAAAGAAAGACAACATGTTGTATACAAGCCTCATTTAGTTAAGTTCCTTGAAAAGATTTGGCTCGGGTTGTATGATTATATCAAAAAATGCTGTGTATTTTTTCATGGTTCTTCTTTTACTCTACTCTGGCATTCTTTTTTCACACCAGTCCATATGGCCGCCCGCAGCCTCAATTGGATCTACTACTCTAGTGTCCAAGATTCTCTCGGCTCCATGTTGTCTCTTCCCCGTCTCGACTCTCTTTGTTGAATGAATGACAAGAGACTGCTATCATCTTGATCACAATGTTAATTATTCTAAAATCTCGATCTTGACTCTGGTCTCTGTGGTTAAAGCACTCCACTCCTCTCCCCAGCCCATTATTTTCTCACATGTTTATCAGACGCCTAAACAACACCTTGGATGGGTGTGAATTTTCAAGCCCCTGGTGAAATTCTCACCGGGCACTTGTTCTGTTTTCCTCCGAGTCCATTTACAGGTAGGAGCTGCGCCTCTGCCAGGTTCTAATGACTAAGGCAGGCAGCACCATCAGAAACACCTTGTGTCTATGTGTTGTTCGGACATCCTCACTCGCCTAAAGCTGGTAAAGCGGCTCATAATTAAATAAAAGTGTGTGCACACTACTGCGAACATGCAGCGAATCGTGATACTGAACCTACATTTGCACTATAACACCATGTTTCACAATTCATTAGCAGGTATTCTAATGAAGTATAATAATCAAAGGTCGGTGGCATAACTGATAGCGGTTCACACGGCGGGCAAAGGTGAGGCAATCTATCTAATGATGTTAACAAATCTGTGGAAGAGTTCTAACACTTGAGGTGTGATCTGTCTGTGTTCAGTAGAAAACAGACAGGCCTTTATTTAACACTGCCCACAAAGCTGCTTCAAACACACTCAATGCTTTAGTGGCCTTACTGTAGACCTTGAATGTGCATTATTATTGTTAGAATAATCATCATCTCTAATTTTTCTCTGTTTTCCTCTTCCTCTCTCCCTCTCTCACTAGCCCTGTCTTTTTCTACGCGAGTTCTGTATGTGCCATAAGAATGTGATCTGTGCTATAGAGGTCCACACCCCCGCGCCCATTTATTTATGCAGTGTGAAGAAACCATCTGGCCGTGGTGGAACGAGAGTGTGGGTCCGCTCTGGCAGGAGGAGAGGATGACTGACACCTCGGCTAGTGGGTAGACAGCTTCATTAGTGCCCAGGCTCTCTGACATTCTACGGAGCCTTTTTAAAATTAATCCCCAATATAAAACCCATTTGCTTTTTTAACAGAAATCCAACAGCTGTTCCTTTTGACCATTCTTATTGCTAGCACTGTAAAAATGACACCTTCAAAATCACATCGTCTGTACTGATGGTCCTCTCGGGTCCACAGGGATCCCGTTACTATGCCCAGTAATCCTTCTACGCCCTACTTTTTGTTTTTGTCATGTACAAAACTCACTTGTTTGTATTTCATTCTAATGTGTTGGTATACTTTTATGTTTTAAATCTAATTGTGTCTTGGCTCGAGACAAAAAAAGATTTACTCAGATCCTGACCATGCATATTAAGTATAACATGAGATGTTGTATGTTGTTGCTTATAGTCGGCAATGAAAATAGGTAGACATGAGAACATGAATTGTAATATAGTTATGTGCTAAAAGATAATTGCATATCATTGAAATATAAACCCAATTGTGGTAAATATAGCCTCATGGTTAAGGTACCTGGTTAAAGTTCCAGGATGCTGCTGTTGGAACCTTGAGCAAGACCCGTAACTCAAATTGCTCATACTTGAATATTGTAATTTTAGGTAAGTTGCATTGGATTAGGGCATTTGGTAAAGGCCAAAGCATCAACGTTGTTAATGATTTTTTGATTGATTCAACAAACACTACAGACACAAACTTTAATAGTTAAGATGTTTGTTTTACTTAACTTCCATATCACACGTTCAAGACCATGTTATTTTGCAGTTTAAATTAATCATCATAAGCTTCTGGTCAACACTATGGGTTTGACTGAGCACTGAATAGTACTTTATTAACTTGAATCCATCTTTTCTAAATACAAGCCCTAATAATGAACAACACAAACAAGTAATCATTTACCTGGAATCTTTGATTAGCTGATGTGATAAGTCAGTAAGTGTTTGAGAAAGACACGGTAAAAACTTTTTACGTGTCAGATGTGCTGATGATGTGGAACAAATTCATTTAATGTTTTTGGAGCTTTTAATTTAGTGCAACACAAATTGGCTGTATGCTTCTCTTCACAGTTTCATCTATCTAGGGATAGGCAAGCGCAATTCTCCCTCGGCCAGCCTGTGACAACAATGTGCAAAGTGCTCCCACAACCCTAATCTGCCAGTCAGTGAGCCTGTAACTCTAGAGCCCCAACAGTGCAAGATGCTGTTGTTTTCCACTCAGCTTTTTTTTTTCACTCATTACGGATGTGCTTTGTGTTCAAGCTATTATGCATGGAGATGTATACACAAGAAACTTCATATATTTCATCAGCCTGCTACTTGAGTGTTGCATCAGTTTAAGTCATTAATACTCTGACGTATATGGTACTGAATAATGTGTGTAGCATGTATCAGCAAAATAATTGTACACTAAAATGAGGCTGTATATTTTAGTACCCCTATTAGAAATTAAAAACATACAATGGAACTATAATGTTTTATGGCAGGAATAATGAGCACTGGTGCATTTTTTAACTTTTTTTTTACATTTATTTACTCACTATTTTGTCTGGGGAAAAAAACTGGACACAAAAACCAAATACACCCATAAATGTGAACTGCAGAAAAGCAATCAAGTACAGAGCAACACATGTTCTCTTATTCACAACTGAAGCCAATAGACATTCTATATGTTTTAGAAGGTGGAAGGAAAACTGATTATCCAATCAAATAAGAATAACATATAAAGCCCTTTATGTTCAATGATATGATGTGTGATTTAAGTCCAGCATCCCCAGGAACCATCAGCCATGCTGTTGGGCAAAACTGTACTTCTCACATGTATGAGTAGCGTATAGAAGTAATAGTAATAATCTTTAAAAGTATCATTCCAGCAGACTATATATGTTTGGAAAGTCACACAAAAAGACCTGGATGAGGCACCAGTTCACCGCAGGTACCTACAGGACAATTCACTTTCTCCAATCATCCTGGTAGCATGTCTTTGGACTGTGGGAGAAAACCACAGGAAACCCACATGAACACGGAAAGAACATGCAAACACAGAAAGTACCTAGTTCGCCCCACCTGGGGATCGAACCCAGGACCTTCTCACTGTGTCATATCTTTTGTCTCCGGTATCTATCGGTATGTCCTGTATGTCCTGTATTGCCACCCCCCAAAACTTGCTGCAGGTGAAGCTACTCTTAATTGCAACTTTGTGTGAGTAGATAATGGTTCATGCAGGGGCGCAGATGGCACTGGGGACGGGGGGGACATGTCCCCTCCAGATTGATATTGACCCCATCCGAAATCTAGC
>JAYDZF010000008.1:3314083-3328236 GCA_034509105.1 Microcambeva barbata | reverse complement strand
ATATATAAATAATAGGTGCTTTGTATTTGTAATATAATTAGTTTCAGTCTCCTGCCAACTGTACACATGTGTGACACATTATCCTGAGCTACTAGGAGTTATCATTAAATGATCACAAAAATATTCCATCATGAATGCAGTGGCCAAGATTGTAAGAGAATCATCATGGACATTCATGCAGACCACTTAGAAGGTCTTTTGTAGTTTCAATATCATTTTTCATAACTTTAAAATGAATCCATACAGTCCATGTCTGTGTCTGCTTAGCTCTCAAAGACTTGACCATTGAATGGCTTGCTCTAAATTGTATGAATATGTGTGTGAGTGATTTGAATTAATTACTGTTTGAGTCATTGATGCTCCATTTTCAGAATTAGTTTGCATCCCTGCACCAATGTTTTTTTTCTTTCAGATTTAGCACTTCTGTTTAGAACCTTTCTCTAAAATCTGTGAAGTTACTTGCCATATTATGCCAACCAATCTATTCAGTTATTGTTGGTGAATGAAGCCTTCTCATTGGAAGAGCACATTCACCTCATCACAGGACATTGCACCATATTGTGAAGTTTTTATTTCTGATTTCTTTTCTACCTCCTTCATAGTTATATTGTCATTTATTTGTTACGTTGTTACTTTATTTGTACTTTGTATTATTGTTTAAGGGTGTAACATGGAAATTGGCATTTTTCCAGTTGTGAAAATGTCCTATTTAATTAACCATTGGATTTAACACACATACCTTAGCCAGACACACACTGAAATGTTTAATAATTATTCAATTTGAAGTTAAACAATAAAATAAGGTACAATTTGTATTTTAACAACACATATATCAGAAACACATTTCCAGGTAAGATAGTGCTGAAGACTTCAGAATACACAGTGAATTCAGTGCAACACTAAATTTTAAAACCAAACTCACATTTTATATTTTTTACATAAAAAACATGCAAATTGTAAACATACTAAGACAACAATCACTGTTTCTTCACAAAAGCAAAAGATTACTCGGTAAAATCAGAAATTGAAAATAATCAACCTACAAAAATAAAAAGTCGAATTTTGTATGTTCTTAATATTTCAAAATACACCGATGAGTACAAATATTGTCCCTGTCAAAACTGCTCTGGCCTCCTCACTTATGGACTACACAGGACCTCTCATGTGGTAAACTCATGTGGTATCTGGTACCAGCAGGTCTATTAATATGTGTGTATACAAGTTGGATCTTCATTCACTGCAGACTGGTTGTCATCTCTTCATAGGTAAATGATGCACAGCTCTAAGAATCTACAGTAAAATGTTCTTGGACCAGTTGACCTTCTTACATTGCTCCAACATCCCGTTTTGATGCTTCCATGCAAACTGAAAATGCTTTTGACAGAGAACAGTAAAACAGTTTTTATATCCCTGAGAGTGACATGCACAACTGTCGGAAACAGCAGTTTGCATTTGCATTCCTGTGAGGGGATCATAATTATTTAACTTATTTGTGTAATGTATTTACATTTCTTGCACTACCTAAATTAACCACAAATATTCTGTGATATTCAGTGATTATTTTTTTTCAAAAAAGCATTTTTGAAGAAAATGACTAAGATGTCTGTAGAGATGATAGCGGGCCTTGCCAGACAGTGCATGATCTTTATCTGTGTACCACTGCCAAAAAATAAAAAAAAATCAGATTTACATTCTGCATCAACTCAGATTTCACTTAAGTTAGTGATCCATCAACCTTGATGTCAATGTTTATTCCTATTCACATGTTCACACTCACCATTGACTCAAAGTCAACCTGTTGCTCCACAAGGGCTTTGGAAATTTGAGCAGCCTGTTGAAAATGGACATTATCTGAAATAAAAGACAATAATGTCATTATTTTAGGAAAGTTCTGAGTGTCAGAACTCAGATCTTTTTGGCCTTCAAGAAGTTGGTGTAAAGCTATTAAGGTTTGAGTTTTGTAATAAAACACTATATTAAAGGGCACTGCAAGGTAAAACTACTTTCAGTAGTGGTCTCAATCTTTTGACTCCCCCATCTCCCTCAATTTATGCAGTATATGTTGTATGTAGGCCAAATAGCAGCTTTTTAAACATCATCATGTGGCAGAAATATGAAGTCTCACCATCTGCAGTGCCATGCACCAGCAGGTACTGCACGTTTTTGAAATTCTGTGCTCGGCCTGTTACTGTGGAATTCTGCATCATGAAACAGGAAAAGAGTAAAATAAATTCACCAGCAATTGTTACACATTTATTTCAATATTTACATATTGTGTGTTTTTGCTATACACAGCAATAAAAAGCTCTTACATTGTAGCTGTCCAAATTCTCTTCAGGGCGATGCATGTACCTCTCAGTGTAGACAGCATCTGAAATAAAACTGTATTCAGTGCTTGTCTAAACAATCAAAACTGATTCCTAAAAAAATAAAACATAAAATATCAGTTTAAATATATACAATAAAAAGTAGACATACCATAATATTCCCACTTGGACACAGGAGCCACTGCAATTCCACATTTAAGCAGACCACTTCCTGATCCCAAAGCCATAGAGGTCACATATCCACCATATGACTACAACAAAGAATCAACCAAATGGTTAACCAACATGGATTTAAAACACCCAGCCAGCTAAATCTGTAAGTGAAGTGAAATGAATAATTATGGTCAGGGAGGGGCCTTTTCCAGTTCTTCAACGGGTGCAAGGCACAAGGCAACACCTTGGATGGGGCACCAGTCCATCAAACTCCACACAGAAAGGACCTAGATCGCCCCACCCGGGACCCTCTTGCAGTGAAGCGACTGTGCTACCCACTAAGCCAAATTGATTATATTAAATGAGAACAAAATGTGCCACTTTGAATCTTTTAATTTAACCATTTAAAAATTAACCATTGTGTTATCTTATGAGTTAGAAAAATAACTCCATGTGATTGTGAGCAGACCATTTAGTTTAGTAACAGAAATATGTAAAATTCCCAGTGAATTCCATTGCATTTAACACTAAATATAATATTTTTTTACATTTCAGTTATTTATTTATAGGGCAGTGATGGCTTAGTTGTTAATGTACTGTGCTGGTAATCCAAAGTTTGCTGGTTCAATCCTCATCACAGACAAGTTGGCACTGTTGGGCCCCTGAGAAAGGCCCTAAAACCAGAAATTGTGTTCAGTCAGGAATGTAAGTCGCTTTGGATAAAAGCGTCTGCTAAATGCTGAAAATGTAAATTTATTTACTATTTTACTGCTTCAAAAGTAACTAACATAAATGTGTGCATTATTTTGTCAAACGTAAAAAAGCTATTTTAAGCTATATGGACTAATTAGCTTAATGAAATACTAAGAAAGTAATGTGGGTCACTTCTAGATTTGCATTCATAAATAAAAAATAAAAAATAAATACATTTAATTTTGATTTTAATCAGTATATTAGAGTAACATGATATGGTAAGTAATGTGAGTAAATTGAACAAAATAATCTAAAACAAAAGCAGTCATTAGACAAATGGCTTTAATAGTTTTGACTAGATGACATGAATTTCTATTGGTACTACCAAATAAATTAATTTTTAACATTTTTAAAAGAATGAATGTACTTAGATATTTTATGGAAATACTTACCCATCCCCACATTGCAATTCTGTTTTTGTCTATGAAACCCATATTGATAAATTTCCTACAGGAAAAAAAGAGAAAATTTCAAATTAAGCCCCAAAAGTAGAGAACAAATAAGCATCACATAATGTGTATTTAAATATATACATAGTTAATTATTTTATCCGCTAGAAAACTTTCTTAAGCGCCATGTTATTAACTAATACACAGTGAAAAACATCTCTGTAATTTTCCTCAGTGCATGAGCATTTGTGTATTCTCTCTCTCACTACTGCTCTACAGCAGACACTGAAAGGTTTTATCTTTTAGTGTGTACATATTGCTGCCCTCAGGCTCACCTGATTGCTGAGATCTGATCTTCCACTTCATATGTGCCAAGTCGTTCGTAGATTGCGTGCATTATTTCATCGCCTTGGTAACCGCTTCCTCTTCCGTCAAAGCTTGCGATAATGGCTTTCTCAGTGCTGCACAGGTAAGTGGCCCACTCCAGTCTAAACTTATAATCAACGTACTGACTCGCAGGCCCTGCATACCTAAAATGTTTGTTTGTTTATTAGGATTTTAAGATCATGTTTTACATTTTTGTTTACATTCACGACAAGAAACAGTTATTATTTATTACACAAGGTTCATCAGTTCACAAGCTTATATCATGGACAGTTCAGTGTCTCCAATTCACCTCAACTCAATACAGAAAAAACCCAGACCACCCCACGTGGGGATCAAACATATGTGCTTCTTGCTGCCTACCTTAAACGCAAAAGACTGAAGGTATTATAAAATAGAATACAAATGTCTAGTTTAAAAAGTAATTAGTTTAAATAAATAACAATTACATTAGTCATACTATATAAATGATAAATAGCAAATTACAGTTTATTCTGGGCCAGCTGTATATGATGTATATGAATAAAAGAGCTTAGAGCTGAATGCCCATGATGCCAGACACTTGATGTCTCACAGTTACAACACTGAACCATGCCCGTCAACAGGTAGTCATACCAGCTGTTACAAAACTGCTATCAATCACTGACAGCAGGCACACTGAACTCCATTACTCTCATGC
Source organism: Microcambeva barbata (assembly GCA_034509105.1). Classification (NCBI taxonomy): domain Eukaryota; kingdom Metazoa; phylum Chordata; class Actinopteri; order Siluriformes; family Trichomycteridae; genus Microcambeva; species Microcambeva barbata. The sequence goes on along the minus strand of JAYDZF010000008.1, from coordinate 3,323,551 downwards.
ATGGATAAACATGGTCACATATAAATAACTATGGAACTTACACTTGAATTAGTAGTGGGTACTTTTTAGAAGCATCAAAATCAGGAGGAAACATCATCTGATACCAAAAATCTGTTGAAGATAACAATAATAATGAAAATATTTAAATAAATAATATTTTTTGTAATTTTCTTCAGTCATAGCTCAGACTTTTCACACAATATGTTATTTAACATTTGACTTTAGTCATTTTAGTAAGTTTAAAACAGTCCAAGTGTATTGAAAAGCAACATGAATAAATGATTATTTGGTAATCAAACAGTGACTCTCTGAATTACACCAAACGGTGAGATGCCTAAACATATTCCATATTATAACCAATTTCAGTATTCATATCACTTTCCTGCAGTCATGTTTCAAAATCTAGAGCTCATTTAGGTCAAACATATCCATAAATTGGAAAACAAACAAAGAAACAAAAAAAGATAATTTAGCTATGGTTTCCTGTTTTTTTCTATGGCTGTATATTTGGAATGTATTTTGTCTATGAAGTAAATATGCTGCTCTTACCAAATCCTGCTATCTTCATTGTGTCACGTTTAATGGTTGGCATTAATATTTCTGTCTTTAGAATCTGTTCCAGTTTTTGATTGTCTTCAAGCACCTTGATTTCTGAGAAAATTATGAAATGGTGAATAAAGCAGGAATGTATTATTATTTTTAAATATACGATTTATAATAAAATAATTAGATTTAGCATCATTAAAACCTTTGCGAGACCCTCGATTATCCATCAGCGTGAATATTGGTAGTCCTGGTCCTGCACACAAACACAGCATGAATGAATGACAGTGACAGCAGATAAAATTCTGATTTGTATAGCGGTGTTCACAAATAACTACTGGAGTGACTGTAAACATTGTGCTTGAGTTGCTGAGTTGTGGTGACTGTTTTCAGTATTTATGTGAGTTTTTTCATGCAGTAGCAGGTGTGAAAGTGCAGGATGAAGCTGGACTACACTAACCGTAGCAGTCCATGCGGAAGTAGGACGCATTTTGGCTAAAGTACGCTGAATTGTACTGACATCTGTCCTTATACAGAGAGCAGGTGAGGCATTCAGAAACAAAGTTGCTCTGATCGCTACTGAGAGAAATCCTAATGAAACACAAAGCAAACAATGTATTGTGATTTAGTGTAGGTCATAGTGTAGCATCATTTTTGGGATTAAGCAAACACTTATCTAGTACAGTAAGCAACTGAGGGTTAACCCCCTTGGTTAAGGTCCCAACAGTGGAAAACCTGGTAGTGGTAAGTTACAAGTCCACTAGAGTACAACTGCTTTTCACACCACTAATACGTCTTGGGCTTGGACATGCACTCAAAAACACTATTGTCTGAATCTGCAACAGTGACACTCTTTGTCAGAGTGCTCACACAATTGGTGGAATTTCTGTTTTAAATATCAGAACTAGAATCTGTAAGAATCATATATCCAATTTGTGACAGTAAAAAGGGACTTTATACTTGTATAGGGTATTCACAAATTGCATTTCTATAGTTACTGTTATTGAACATTTGATCTTTGAGAAATCTGATGGCTGTCAATAAACTGCCCAATATATTCCAGCAAGTCGATTCAGTTGGCAACAGATGGGATATGAAATATTCCTGTAAATGTAATACATATTAATTGCACTTCTTTACTATGGTAAACTGCATAACGTGTGTTATTTTTGCACATCTACAAGTAGTAGTGGTGCCAGTATGTTCTTACTTGTAGAGATTTCTTTGCCCTGGTAGTCCCATATGTTCATTACTCACATAGTAGCTATGACAGAAAAACACACAAGAACAGCTAAAGCACACACACAAAGATGTATGTAAAATGATTTATGTCAGATGAATGAACTTATTTCCTGATACGTACATGGCATCCTTCGTTAATTTTGAGATGTAGATTACCTCCCAATTGCCTGATGTTACTGGTACAGCTTTCCCCTACAGAGCATAAAAAGAAACAAATGAAAAGAATACATGCATAAATAAAAATGAATAATGTCATAAAATATTGTCATGAACCTCTATTATGTTAATAAACAACAATGAAATCTTGGGAGTATTATGGGGTTGTATTGTTTTTCCTTGAGATGGAATGATAACAACAGAAGGGAAAAAAAGTTGTGGAATTAACATTTTTATATATCACAGCTCTGATCAAGATGAACTGATTACAGAGGATTGGTAAATATTCAAAAGCTTACAACTTACATGCTTCACTAAGTGGAGATGTTTATACCCCTTTGCATCACTCATCACCTTATAGAAACTGCTGTTGTCTGCAGCAAAGTAAGGAGGCAAGGGGTTGAACTGAGAAAAAGAGAAAATAAAATAAGAATAAAAAAATAAAGAAAATCATCCTTCTGTTCTCTCTAGTGCCATATATTCACTTCATCATCCATGTTAAACAACAGTTTTCACTGTGTGGCTATCCATGCATGACACAAATATGGAAAATGCAAATAAACAAACAAATGAATATGATGATAATACTAAACTTACCCGACCAATCCAGCCAGTTTTGCTCTTTTGTTCAAACTTCTGTAGAAACATATCAGAATTTTGTAAATACGTAGTACAAAAGAAATTCAGAGGTTGATGAACACAATCATAATATGGAATGATGAACCAATGATCAATAGAAAAGACTTTGTGCATATTTACAATGACTAAGCTGTGTGAAAACATACCATATAATTCTATTTTACATTTTCAGGCTTTATAAAAAACTGAGGTAGTAGTCGGAGTGGTGTTATATTTTGCCATGAATAACCAAACACACAGTAAGCTCATGTACTAATCGTCTTAAACTGCCAAACATGTGCAGATTCTTTAAATGTATCTAAAAAGATATTTTGCCATGATCCCTGTGATGGTGGAATATGGGTTTCGATGAACAAAGAGCCAGCTCAGAAATCCATGACCGTCTCAACAGTAAATGGTAAACTTGGCAAAGCTTAATCATGAAGTCTCAACAGAGATGCCACGCACTGCGTTTTCATTCCATTTGGTTCCATCAGAGTCATAGATCTGGAGAAGAACTTGGTCCTGTCTGCGTGTTAGCCATTGCACAGCAATACGATTATCAGTCACCCATGTTACTGAACTCAGGTAGTGATCACTGAAGAACAAAACCCAGACACAGATATTTAAGACAAATCTGTTATTATGTAATAATAAAATAAGCTAAGAGTTAGTTTGCCATACCTTGCCCCAATGCTTTTCGGCACCACTATTTCGGTGCGTATGGATGGTTTTGCAACGTCAATCACAAACAGCTTTGCTTTTGGAATATTAGAACCAGCCTTTAAAAACAGAAATACACTTTAATGCTGGGACCACAAATACGAAAAGTTTGAATATCATTTTGGATATAAATAATTATACTCTGGATAATTTCCATACCTTTGGATAGGGGACTATTGCAGTAGTAGGGTACTGACCATTTCCATATATGCTAAACTCTATGGCATGCACCTCTGTGTCATTAATCTGAACATAGGCCAAATATTTTGCAGTGGGAGACCACCACAATCCCTCATTTGACACAAACACCTCCTCTGGAGAAAACACAGACTAGTACACATCAAATACATAGTTAAGGTATTTTTAATGAATAAAAACTACAATGAATGGATCTATAGATGGATGGATGAATGGTAAAGTGGGATGGATGGGTTAACTGGTTGAATTTTGTATGCACTTGTATTAAGATACTAGTGTAAATGTACTTATGAATGGCATGCACCAGCAATATAGTATAATGTAAATGAAATGATTAATAATACACATTTATACATCAAACAAAAGATTAATAGCAAGATTATTAGTTAACTGAATGATTGGAATTGGGGGTTGTTGGATGGCTAGATGGATGAATGGATGTGTGTTGGAGGGGATTTATAGGTTATTAGTGAGTGAGGAGATGCAAGAATAAATGAATTAATCAAATACAGATATTGACAGACAGATGAATGACCTTCATATGACCAGTCTGGTACACCATTTAGAATCTGGTTGACTTTTCCATCATAGGTGACTTGTATAGGCTCAGCAGTGGCATTTGGTTTGAGGTAAATGTTATAATTCCAAACGTAGGCCTGTAATACAAAACATGATTGTCAGTAATGTTTTAGTAATTAAAAAATGTTTTTATAGGTGTCTTGCTACTTACCAGCATGTTTCCTATGGGTGCCAACAAAAATAACTGTACAGCTTCAGGGATGTGAGAATGTGGAATAAAAGACCTATTAAAATAAAATCATATAATGATAACATTTATTAAACAAACATTATCTGACATGTATTAAAGCTGTTTATTTACATGAACACATTTAGGAAAAAAACAAGAACTGCGTAAAATTCTTTTAACAAAACATTGTTTTAAATAAAAAATGATTCGGCTTACTGAGTCTCCATATCATATATGGAGTATGATGCTGTAAATGAGTGTCTCCATTGCTGTCAAAACAATTTAGGTAAAGTAAATTGTCAACATACAGATGTTTTACTGTAATATGTGACAAGTATACCTTTGTATAATTGCTCTCGAAACAGATGAATTTTCTGTCAGCAGACACTATGTAATCTGTGGCATCCACTTTGGACTATGGCATGAATTGAAATCACAAATCACATTACAATCAGTACAAAACAAAAATCAATAGACAAAAACTAGAGGGTGAGAGGTATCATGGTGAGGCATCTTACAAACGTCGAGTTGCTTAGGTATAAGGAGCTGGTCATTGTCTCAACATTATGCAAATACACATTGCCATCTTTGCTTTTGTGAAGGTATTCAGTGTCTGTTCAAAAAAATGACAAAACTTTAAAACAGTTAAAGAAAACAGAAGTGTAATGCTAAAACACCTGACAGATTATATAGCGTGCCCTATATAAGATAAAAAATCTAAAACAAGCATTTTGCCTACATGACCTTAGTGTAACAATAATGAACAACATATACGAGTATGAATTTTGTAATTTCCTAACTTCTTATTTAGACAATATTTGATTGAGTATCAAGTGAAATTTTGCACAGTACTATATAGTGCTTTATGTTTAAATCACTGTTAAAATTCCACTCAAAGATTTAAAAATATTACCTGAAATCCACCGTAAATTATAGGTCTGATACCTAATAGTATCATTATAAAAGTCATCAAATGTGAAAGTACGTCTCGAACTATTATCGCCTCCTGAAACGAACAGAAACGAACAGCATGGTTATGGTAGGTCACATCCTTCATCACATGGTGGCGCCACTTTAAAAGTTTAAAATATATATATGTTTTCTTTTAATAAGACGACGTACCAAATCAATAAATCAAAATCCCATATTATAGCGCAAGTTAAAAATAAATTACTTTTTTTTATTCAGGACAATCAAACAATGCATAAAGAAAGATGCTTGAATCAAATTTTGTGCTAATCTGAATAGTATAGATTAAACTATAGATTTATCTGTAGCACAGGGCCTGTTTTACAAGAATTTATAAAGGAAATGCAAACCAGAAGTGCAGTAACACCTGGGGATTTCCCATATTAGTGAATAGATTGTAAAACAATTTGGTGCAAACCAGGTACAATACTTTATCATTTTCTCTGGGTAGAAAATTGAACAGGCAAAAAATAAAAAAAGGACCCGAGAACAAACCTTCCCTCTTACTTGAGGCCCACATAACCAAACTGAAGCTGTTTTTGGACACTTTTGAAAGAATGTTAAAGAGTAAAAAAAAGAAAATATATCTAGTGCATCATGTCATCTAACAATGACTAAACTCTTGTGTTTATTCAACAGCATGTGTCCTACAAACGTAATCCAAATCGTGCTTACGACATTTGAAGTCCAATCAGGACTTAAGTAGAGAACAATAAACAAGTTCCTGATTCAGCTCGAGTTAATCATGCAAGCTATTCAATCGGTAAATTACAGTCTATAGTGATTATTACACAATATCGGTCAAATAAGTATAAATGCTGGAGCCATTTCAACATTTTTGGTGTAAATTAAATAAAGCCAGTGCTCAAATAAACAGATTAGCTCCAATTGTGTAATAAACAGGAAGAGAAACTACATGTGTTGTTACTCACTGTTTACATAGATGAGAACTGGCACAGCTATCAGTAAGACGAGAACAAGAGCAGCAACCAAAACTTTACACCTCTTACTGTAGCCCTGCAGGTACACACACATTTACACATCCAGCTTCAGAACAACAACAAAACAAGGCTTGGTAAAAAGTTTTATCCTGTAAACTGACCATATCAGCGCTGCTTGGTGTTTAAGGGATGAAGCTGTGCGCCGTTTCGCAGTCCAGGTTCGCTGACGTGGAGCTCAAAACTTCTAATCAGCAGCAGCATGGAGCGATCAAAACTTCGATCTTCTACTGAGTGTAAATTCCTCCATCCAGCACACTAGATCACGATACTTAATCCACTTCACCCTGTTAAAATGCACCCTAACGCTTAAGTAAAGCAGAGTAAAGTTTGCTCCCCCATTCCAGTACAGATGCTGTAAGGAGTGAGCAAAGCTCAGCAAGTTTCCAGAGGAAGCACACAAGCTATGGAGTGAGTAATCATCACCACAAGCTCCATCTCACACACTCATACAGCACTCACGTACTTCTCATCATGTACTCACCAAAGCTCTTTTTTCCTATATTTTTAAGACAATAAAGAAAATTAAAAAACTTCTGGGGCAACAAACTGTAAGAGTGATTTGCAGAGGAGCTCGAGTTGGTATCAATAGCAAAATAGTTGGAAATTAATCTCCAACTAAACAGATCTATATATTTTATATAATTGTAGTTCTGTATCTTGCAAGCTGATGCCTACATATGTATTGATCTGTATGCTTGCAATATTGCATTTTACCAGGTTCTCTCATAAACCCTGCAACAAAGTCTTAACCCAACAGTCTGTAACCCAGCTCCAGAATTATACAGTGATCAGTATTATACACTGTTAAGAACAAACCTCCGAACTTTTGCTCATAACAAAAATGTTGATCAAATTTTCCACATGCCTTCACTTTTTTGCAATTGCAGGTTACAATATTAAAAATAAATACCATTTTAGTTAGTGTTTAAAAGATTATGAAAATATGACATACAATTGCATAATTGCTACATTAGCACAGTTACAAAGCTTAAATCAGTATAACAAAAAAACTTGCCAACAAAGCATTAAAAGACTTCCCAGTAATATTGAATGTGTGGGCAAAATTCTGAATAATCCCTATAATAAGTACCTTACTAATGTTTAACATTCAAGGTAAGTTACACTTTTAGACATTTTCTTAAATTATTGATCACTGAAGGATCTATATATTTTTCTGCATGTTTAATTTCACATCATATCCTGTACAAGTCTGTCCACTGCCCAGCTGTCAGTGTAAGTTGTGTTTGATGGCAGCCGTGATCTGACAGGCGCTCTCCGGTGAGACCGGTACTCAGGAGGTTTCTTCTGGGGGTGTCTGAACAGGTGCACTGGTGTGTGTAGGTGTGATTGTGTGTAACATTCTCCCACGAGAACATAAAACACACAAAACACAGTCAGTTAATAAATATTTTATGTAAAACCCATCATTACAGATTGTTCATGCAGGAAATTAAACCCAGGTGACACATCAGACATTAGGTTTTTGTCTTGAAGTACATTACAGTCTGTAAATCACTGGAGAAAACCACAATTGTATTACTTTGTACTCCATAACATTATGTGGCTTGACATAAATAATTAACTAAGTTTTAAAGAAGTTGATTAACATGCAGTCAGTAATTCAAATAACAGCACTTTTCACGGGTTTAATAGAATGAGATAGTGTAATCACTAGAGTGCCTGACATTTAACTTAGATTGTCTTAAAAAGGAAATTCATGTTTTGATAGAAGGCACAAAATTTCTTGATTTCAAATATGTTTTAAGTATCAAAATAAATTGTACAGATTGATAGACAATTATAATGTAGGATAATACTACAGTGAACATCAGTGTCTTTACAGAGGTTTACCATGCCAAGGTGTTGTTCAAGTGTTTCCTGCCATTTTATTCAGTTATGTCTCTCTCTTCATCTGATGTTTTTGTGTAACGCATTGCATGGGACAAGTAGTCAAATGCACGGAACCGGATCAGAAGCTCACTCCATCTGCTGTAGGTCATTTTCTTTGATTCGTAAGTCACTACAAAGTGTTTGACATGAAGACAAGGACACTCGAAGCTTTTATAGAGCATCATATTCCCCCAATACTGAAAAAAGAAATAAAGCAAAGTGTATGTTTATTTAAAGGACCATCATGCAATATGACCAGCATACAAAAACATTTGCAGATAAGCCACATACCTCTCCACAATTTTTGCATGCAATGATTTCGTTCATTTCGTAATCCAGTAATCTCTCCTGCAATGATGGGTTCATTTTGACAATAAACAGCTCCCTGGAATCAAGCAAGCATTGTTGTCATTGTCATGACTAGCCTCATCCATCACTTAAATTACAATAGAGGTACCTGAAAGGTTGGTTAACATTGACATGGTGCATGCTCTCAATGACTTCGATGTCTTCTCCAGAACACACAAATATATTACAGCCCCTACAGTTTAGCTTCACTTTGCTGGGGTCCTCCTTTACCATGCGCTTCTGCTGCCTCTTCTTCGCCTTTACACGCTCTTCCATAATTGCCTGCAGCTGGTTCTCTTTTATCTAAGCACATGGCCACAATATATAAATATTTTCCAGTTGGAACTTCTAATCAAAAACCATTTTCTTATTTAAGATATTACAAGCAGTCAGGTATAACAGCAGTAAAGTATGCTAGCCCACAACCACCGAGATCCTAGTTATCGAGTTTTGAATAGCAATTGTGTGGACAGTTTCTGGGTGGGGGCAAAATTTTGTTGTCTTGTTTGTGTTCTTGAATATTCTCTGCATAAGCATCCAGACCCACCTCTTTACTAGCTATGTATATATGAAGCTTCTGTTCAAAAAATGTTAGAAAGTCCAGGTAGGTTTGTTTAATAGAGTAGTGTTGATTTGTTAGAAAACATTTCCTGATCAAGCATTTCTTTAAGTCACTCTAAATATAGTATGTCAGCTAAATGGAGTAAAAGTAAATATAGATCCAAATGAATGTTTGGACTATCTACCAGATTGGCGGTTCTATTCCCAGCTCGGCTAGGTTCTTGAGCAAGACCCTTAAGCCTCACTGCTCCAGAGGTGATGTACAATGGCTGACCCTGTGCTCTGACCCCAGACCCCAAAGTTGGGATTTGCGAAAGAAAGAATTGCGTTGTACAGTAAATCTGTTTATGTACAAATAAAGGTTTTCTATTCTATATTCAATAATTCATTATGTCGATATGGTAAGACACTTAAACAGAGTCTTACTTTGCGTTCATACTCCTCTCGGCTCAGAGTGCAAACACTAGCAAT
>JAYDZF010000008.1:3292939-3307317 GCA_034509105.1 Microcambeva barbata | reverse complement strand
AATCAACAAATTTCAAAACATAGGAGAAGAAGACATAAATAATAAAATCTCAAGCAATGTTCTTTGGTCATGAATTCCGGCTGAAATGAGTGTTTTTCTTTGTAGCACAGTACCTTAACCACTGTGACTATACTATTAGCCTACATAAAATCCCAAAGTCATCCCAAATACCCGAACTGGGACTCCAAATGGAAGGAAAACTGTGACTCACAAACACCTCAACAAATAGCATATCAGATGCGGTGAAATTGGGAGGTGCTAGAGGAGTAATTTTGTAAACCATTACAGGATGTATAATTCTGTAATAAATGAAGTTTGTGAGTGATGTTTCTTTTTGAACTTTAGTAATTACAGCTGATTATTGTGTTTATCGTTGTAAAACGTATAATTGTATATGAAATAAATAATATATATTTAAGTATGATTTAATTTACTTTAAAGGTTTTATAGACAATGCAGTGATTGATAACTCACGATAATATAATGTGATGACCTGCATCCAGAATCGTGCATCACACAGCTCACCATGTGATTCTAATCACTGGTAGTCAAATGTTGAAAGTCAGCCATTGTGAGTTCAGAAAAACCAAACATTAAAAAAATTGGCTGAATTTTCAGCCTGAACCCACTGAACTCTAAAACATGTGATTTTGTTTGCCTTTTAACAACCCAATTCCCTGAGCCTGATGTAACATGTTGGGTTTCATATTCATGCTGAGACATACGGGAACACCCACCATTTCCTTTGGAATGCCTAGACCAGCTTTGCCACAATCCAGAGGGGGTTGCAATGTAAACACAAGGCTTGGCATTTTATGGCTGAAAATGGCACTGCCCTATAGTTCAAATATCTCAGAACTTTCCACAGGACCACTACAAAGGAAGTCCTCGCTGACAAAGCAAGCCAAGTGGATCAATTCCCTGCTCCTGATGCTCTCAAATTAGCGATTTCAACATTTGTTTGTAATTCCATGATATGTATTACAGATGAAATAATAAAAGTAATATATATATAAATATATATTGCACAGTCCCATGTGATTAAGTTTTGTTGATTTAGTTCTGTAGTGGAACAATGATTACTGGTCACTGAAAGAAAAAAAAAACTCTCCTGTGAATTTGATCAGTCAGCCAACCACTCATTCACACGCTGATGGATAGAACAGACGTGTGGCTTAGTAAAAAAAAAAAAGAGAGAAAACACCATATGTCACAGAAGGCAGATTCCACCTTGTGGAGTACACTGCCAAAATGTTGAACTGGCAGCCACTACAGCACAAAAACAGAAAAGGCAAATAAAACACCAGGTGGTCATAAAACTGGGCTCCCTACAGCTTGAGTACAAGTAAGTTAAGTTCGGCAGCAGAAATACAAAACCTCGGGAATTACCTCACAGAAAAAGGTCATGATAGAGAAAGCGTGACCTACGTGATAACTTGATCCCCTCTTTGTCACCCTGACTGGCTCTGGCGAGAGAGTTTTCCAAGATCTGTGCTGTGCAGATGATGATGTCATTATTTTCCACAACTCTTGGAAAAGAGATTTTGAGCTGAGAGTCCCCGCTTACTCTTTCAACTTTATACTGGGATTTCAAAAACTTTCCAAACTCTGCTTTGTAGTGCTGCTCCACCAGGGGCACCTGTGAGAAGTACAACCAGAGCTCTGTCACCACATTTACTCAGATTACACTTTCCAGACAAGTTTATGAATAATCTGTGAAATATAACTTTCACATAAATATGTTCATCCAAGTCAGAAGTGACAGTGAAGCAAGTATGCCGCAGTGATCAAAATTAGACTACAGACAGTTAGTGCTGAGGATTCTATTTTATATTTAATTAATTTATATTATAGAATAGCACATTCATTAAACTATATAGAAGCATTCAGATATAGAGATATACTTTTTAACCTGCATATTTTGGATGAATCAAAATACAGTTATGAAGCTATGTCTTCACAATCATTTAGTCAAATAAATAAATAAATACTTAAAACCACAAAGAGCATCTTAATCTCCAACTTTTTATTTTAAGTGTAGATCAGGTTGGCTAAAAACATTAGAATTCATAAGAAAGTACAGCAGTACATAACTGAGCAAGTCTGAATCAAATTTAAAAACACTTACAACAGTGCCACTTATAATCCCATGAACAAATAAAACTAAATCTAATTTTTTGGTGTAATTAGTGTAATCAAATTTAGAATTAATTTAAACATTTAATATATACAAAAATGTGGACAAAATCAGTTCAATAAAAAATTTAATTTCCTTTCAACTTAGTGGCTACAGATTTCTATTTCATAAAAAAATAAAGAGAGTTTGGTGAGTTTGATCTGAAGGAACTTGTCTGCTCTGAACACACCTTTTAATTATAACGAGGAAAAATGAAAACGTGTACTATGCATGCACTTTTGCACAACAGCCATGCAGTACCTTGTTAACCAGGACAACAACTTTTGCTGGCTGATTCTTTTGCTTTCTGCCATCCAGATGTTGCTTGGTAATATACACCGCGACTCTGGTTTTACCACTTCCGGTCGGGAGACAGATGATGACGTTCTTTCCCTCTAGAGCTGGCTGAGCAACCTCTGCCTGATAGTCACGCAAGACAATGTCTTGCTCACTCGCTGAAACAAAAAAAGTCATGATTTAAATTTAGAACACAAGGAACATGTAGCATTGATGTGAAACTGAACTACAGCTCACTCACATCTATGTATTTTACATACCTAATAATTAATAGTTAGGTGCTAGTCTGTGGCCTCAAGTCGGCCAATGAAGACCCACAGAAGTCATAGCTAAACTGCTAAAATAATTTTGTTAACAACTGCAAAGTTATTTAGTTATTAATTCGTAATGGCTTTCATAGAACTAGCATGGATATGTAAAAATGGAATTCAAGGCAAGGCGTGAAATAGGCATGAAGCCCAGCTAATGCTAAATTAATGCCGTCCTACCAGTTGGACAGAAATGAGAAGCTGTGGCCACTTTTCAATAAGGCTTCCACTAGGCTCGAGACTAATAACTCTACATGGATAACATAATAACTATGAATTCAGGTACAGCCAACCTATTTAATTTAATATAATTATAAATGCAAGATGTCGATTTATTAAATCAAGACTCATATTAATCAACATTTCCTTTCTTTTAATCACCTATGTGGATTTTTAAGACGCTATAAGAGAATATTGGTTCATACATTGCCATCTGGTGGAGAAACACGACTAGACTAAACAGGCACGCAACAATGGTTTGAATTACATTTTCCCATTCGGACCACCGACATTCAATCGATGTTGAGTTTGTGTAATAAATAAATCTGAAAGTAGTTCGTTTGTTAGTATTGTGTGGTTTGTTCCAATGATATAAACCAGTTACCTGACTGATCCAGACTCACTGCTGTTTGCTTCATCTCCATCATATCTGTACCATCATTGTACAAGTCCAAATCTAAGCAGACACAAATAATGCAAAGACATAAAGGAACATAAATCTCTTTATAAGAACTAAAAGGGATTAAGTATTGCTGGGTAATTGACCATATGATATTTAGCAAATGGCTTTTGGATTTTTGTGATTTTCATACCAAATGTTATATCTTTGTACATTGGCCTTTTATACAAATTATTTGAATGTGAATCTGTTGAAATGACTCCTAATAAGAACAGTGAAAATGATTCCCATTCCGTTTCATGGTTCCTTTTTATAGCACAATACTCATCATAGTTGATCATAACATTAGTATGTGTTTTAAAATAATAGATACTGTATTGTGAATGTGTGGGGTAATGCTTTGGGGATGTCGATGATTCACCTGTGTCTACAGAATTAAGCTCAGCAGATGTGTCAATTGAGGAAAGAAAGCCACTGCTATCAAAACTGCTGTCAAGAGCTCTGGCCCCAGAACATGAATTAGAAGAAAGAGAGAACTGAGTAGAGCTAGAGGCCACCAATTCCTGAGAGTTCTCTTCCACTTCTTCCATCTCGTCAACCTGTGTTTCTAACTCGCTCGTTTCCTTCAGTTCCTGGGGTTCATCTACTTGATCTGAAACCAAAATAATACAATATTTAACTTAATGTGTGACTTTATTAAACAGTGACCATGCTAGTTTGTCCTTTCTACATCACTCCTTTTAAGATGTGATATAAGTTAATACCCAACTTTACAAATTCATAGATTTAGGTTAGCTAATGCATATTCTGCATGTTTTAGGAAAAAAGGGAAACGGAAAAACCTACTCATATACAAGTGTGGAAGACTTAGATTTGCATACTTAACAAATTATGTTCTCCAAGAAAGTTTTATCTAGGTACTCTTGGTCTCACCCACATAAAGGTCCTATTCAAATGTGTGTGTGTGTGTGTGTGTATGTGTGTGTGTGTGTGTGTGTGTGTGTGTGTGTGTGTAATAAATTGGTGCCTTCCACTGGGCAAATTTAGCAAATCTGAGGAAGCAGTCAACCAAGAACAATTAACTTGGTGAAGAACTGTGAGGTAAGTTGTGTACTGCATGTAGGTCACATTTTAAAGTAAATGATAAAGTGGCAATGCTTTGTGCAAGCTTTACCATTGGGCTCAGCAGGCCCGCCTCGTAATTCCTCCACCAGAAGACCATGGCCTGTTTCCTCTAGAGCTGTCAGAAACTGAGAAAACCAGCCAAGCTCATTCTTCACCAGTCGAGAGAGAAGTGTACGAGCACCGGCTATGGGCCCCTGTAATCCTACCTCAGCCTTTATCTGAAAGAGATAGACAGAAATATTGTACCTCCACTATTATTTTACATGTGTAGGATATGTTGAAAAAGTATTTTTATATTATTATAGTTAATTTTGAAAGTATCTGACCTTGGGCAGGAGAAAGTGTTGATAAAACAGACTAAATGAATAAATGCACATTTTTCAAACCTGTGACGTGTAATAGGAAGCAGCCAAAATTGAGAAGCATAATTTCCCACTAGCACACCTATCTAAACTCCCTCGTTCAAAACAATTTTGCCACTGGTTGGCTAGGCATCATTCTAGCCAATGCGATGCACAAATCAGCATTGTAAATTAGAAGGTTCAGTCAGGGAGGGCATACTGCATAAAACCAATAATGCACACAGTGATCCCTAACGGGAGCAGCCGAAAGGAATCACAATGTGAAATAGTAATGGTATGGGTGTTGCACAGCTTCCAGTTAAACCAGTCAAACAAATGACCATGTACAGTGATGACGCAGTGTGAACACAGGGTGATCAGTGATTCTGTGACAGTGGAAAAACTCAGCAATGATGAGTTGGGTGTGTCACAACCTTCCATTAGCTGAGTCATCAAGCACTCCAGCACTTGAAGCTCATATGGTGTGGCAGATCATTTTGTTTCCAACAGACATTGACACATTGTGGCAATAATATTACAGAGATAAGCATTTTCAGTTGTTTTTCTCAAATAGATATCCACTAAGAGCTCTGGTTTCCTCTCACAGTCCAAAGGTCTGTGTGTGAATGTTGTGGTGGGCATGTGTGTCCCCAGCAATGTAATGGTGTCCCGTCAAGGGTGTTACTGTGTGCCTTAAGCCCAGTGGCGGATAATACCATGAGGCCCATACCTAAATCTGCCACTGGGCATAAGGCACACAGTAAAAAAGAAGTGATATTTATGCTGCGCATCAAGACTATCAAAAAGTTGGGATGGGCTCCAGCACCCTTGATTGGTTACACAGTTATTAGGGTAGGCCTAAATCGCTTGATGGACTAGAGATTGTTATGCTTACTCAGGTGCCCTCAGAACATTTTAGAAGCTTTATCAATATGACACCAGAAGTACTAAAGTCCTAAATTTAGACAGAGAACACAGGGATCCACTGGCGAGTCATTATACTACGAGCAGCCATCTGTAGCCTAGTGCTTGGAAAAGGACTAGAAATCAGATGGTCACCGGTTCAAACCTCACTACTGGTAGGTTGCTGTTGTTTGGCCTTTGAGGAAGGCCCTGAACCCTCATTGCTCATAGTGCTATGATGTAACTGTAATGTGCGTCCCTTTGGATTAAGGCATCTGCTAAATACCCAAATTTAAGGATCGATTGTTCGGTTATCAGTAGTACTTACGTTCTCACAATCCTCTTGAGTAAGAATATTCTGCTGATAACATTGGTCACACACATCGTTAGTCTTCATATTTACCAAAGACAGCTTTAAAAGGTCTATCAGCTTGATATAGCTGTCATTCTCAGCTTCTTTGGACGGACTGGGAAGATTATTGTCCATGTAGTTGGCGGCTTGTTTACATCCACTTATTTCCAGCGCCGTAATAAATGTCCTAAACCAACCAGGCGGATAAGTTTTATGTAGAATTTCATGAAGAAGAAGGTCTGCAGCATTTAGATTCCCTTCGTTTCGTAATGTGGCTACTATCAGGTCTTTCTGCTCGTTGGTTATAAAATCTAGCGCGTCTAGAACAGGGGCGACCTGAATCATCTGCCTCAGTCTGTTCCTGAAACACTCGATTGTTTTCTTCTCCTGTTCCTGAGCCATTGTGTAAAATAGCAATACGATAAATAGTCTTATTATTAAACCTAAGCCTGTTCAGAGGTGAATAACACGACGGCTCTGTGACTGATCTAACAGCTGACTGAAGAAAACGCCGCACTGATTCACGGGAAAAATCGAAACAAGCTTCTTTCACTTTCGTTTCTCTTCTCGGTTTCCTTACTCTCTTTCAGGTTACGTTTCGATTAATCTGGAAAGTACACAAACTTCAAAACCAAGTAACATATTGTACAAATAAATGAATTTAGATGATGATCCAGTATATTTTAATAATATTTTAATAACACCAGACTTTATACTTTGGTTACATCGACACGGTAGTCATTCATTACACAAGTCATAAATAATCTTGCATCTCTTATTAACCTTGCTGAATATCTTTGGACTGTGTGAGGAAATTGCAGCACCTGGATTACTTAACACAGAAAGGAGGACCCAGACCTTTTTGCTGTGAGGCGACAGTGCTACCCACAGCCCTAATTATAGTAACAAAATTAACTAACGTGGGGAAAAAATCACACATAAAGAACCCCAAAACATGCTGATTTATATTTCCTAAATAGTTTTTTTTTCTTCATATGGATCGTGCAAATCCGGTAGGTGGCGACATACTTCACTAAATTCAACACATGCAGTGTGAGATTTCCTCTCCAAGTGATCTTTTAGTATGTACTTAGGAATGTAACTTAACATAGAGTTTAGTGATTTTTGTTTGCTTATTAGGGTTTTAAGTTCACATTTTACACATACAGGAGCGTTAGTAGGGAAGATCATGACCAGCCTCGAAATAAAAGCCTACAAATAACCAGACAACACTGTTCACGTTCAAGATTCTTCTAGTATTTGTTTACTAAAGTATGCTGTCTGTCTCATCTCGTACGTGCGTGTGTGTGCGTGAGTAAACACGAATAATTATCGTGATCCGAGCTCACGTTCAATGAGCGCTGTCGCCATTGGGAAATGTAGTTCATCAAAATCCACAAGTAGTCGGAACAGCGCTTCCTGTTGGTGGAAAGGACAAAAACTTGTCGACCTTTTCATCAATAAAACTTCAATGGCTATTATGCACGAAGAATGCCCGTTTTAACACAATCATGATGCTGAAAAACGTTTGGCCATGGTTCTAAACAATGGGAATAAGATTTGTAAACTTGATATCACTGGACCCAGACTGTTGAAATGTGAAAGTGTTGGTACACATTTATTGTCCACATTATTTATTTACCTTTGCCCAGTGAATCGCACTCACTGGTACACGGAATAAGATAATGCTGTGGTAAAACAGATAATAAATCAATATTTGAAAAATAAAATGAAATTAAACAATTCACATTTCCCATTGTTTTTATTTGCTTGATAATTTATACCATCGTTCAAAAGGTATTCTCCTAAAACAAACGTGTGATATACATTATATATTTATATTAGTTCATGTTCAAATTATCTGTATATTGTGGTGTATAAAATATATGATGCAAAACATTAAAAATGCATACAAAACATAAATGAAAATAAAATAACGTGAAACAAACAAGGGTAAAGGTGTCTTTCTTGTACAAGTTTGGAGGATATGTGCAAATGTTTGCAGTATTTTTAAATATTCTCTGCGATAGACTCGTAGCAGGCTACATTCCAACTTTTATAGTGTGTGCTGTCATATGAAAAGAGAGAGTGTGACAGAAGTCTTAAATATGTGCTTTTACTTTACATCAGTGGTATTAAAACATTTTGCAGAGACCACAGTCATTCATCTCACCATGCAAATACATTGCTACCTTTACATTTATAGTAGGCATACATTACAAATATCAGAACTTATAATTGTATTAAATTTGATTTGATCTCGAATTTATTCCATGGCTTCACATACAATTCCCCAAGATATCTAATACAGAATAACATCCACACTATGACCAAAATTTTGTAGGTCTCTGCTCTAATTATGAAGTCCAGATGTTTTATCCACACATACTGTTAGCTACATTGTGGCACAATGGGAAACTGAATTAATTTCCTTGGCTGGATAACCAGGGTCCCTTCCTAAGTTAATTTGCACGTTCTCCCCAAGTCATAGTAGGTTTTGTCCAGGTAGTATTGTTTCCTTCCAGAAGTCCAAATACATGAAGTCAGGCCAACTGGAGTGACAAAAATTGTGAGTGTATGTCTGCTCTGTGATGGACTGGGGATCTGTTTTCTGGTCCCTGACCACGCTAAAAGTAAAAGTAATGTGGTAAGGGATTGTTTAAATGAATGAATATTGCTAATATGTGGACGCAAAAAAGAAAGATACATTTTGAATCAACAGTTCAGCAAGGGTTTGCTTCAATTTGTATGTTATGATGCACCCACGGAATATAAACTTCAGTATTCAATTTCAGAAAGCAATTCCAGTAATTTGCTTCTTAAGGTTGACAATACATAATATGGAAGTATATTAATCTTGGTGTAGACAATTCTACACACAGAATATATTAAACATGCTTTAGTATAATTAAGCAAGGCGACATTAAGACTTACAAAGTCTTGATGAAGCATAAAAATCCGATAGGAGACGATCTAATAAATAAAAACATAGTTAAATACATAAATAATGCAAATGTTTATTGCTGCCTCATTTTTTCAGTGGAAGCTACAAATGTAAATGTACCAACTATATAACTCATTCTTTTCAGCAAAAATTCTGGATCAGAAAAAAAAGTGACTGTTGCTCTGGAAACTAAACAGACATTCACATTGTGTGTTTATGTGTGTGCGTGTGTGCATATAAATATTTGGAGCTACATAAAAGGTGTCAAAGCTTTGGTCATCAAAATAGTTCCCGGTCTTCTAAAGCCAGGTTTATGTGCAAAAAACTAATAAAAAGTAAAAATTTGGTAAAACATACAAGAATCATACTTACTTTCCAGTATGTTGCAGGAAACATGCAACAAATAATGCTTTCATGCACTTTTCTACCGACAGGTTTACCACATGCTGCTTGACCGTTAAAACTGGAATGTACTGTAACGTATATAGTAATTACATGTGAAAAATGCTTAAGAAACATAAATTGTCCTAAAATACCAGGCTTTCACCATCTCCTGATTTATTTCGATTGAGATAAGGAGAGAGCTGTTTTAATAAAAACAGAGGAATAAATGTATTACTGTTTGACAATTGCAGTAGTGCTGTTAATTACCAAAGAAATGATACATTAACTAGATTGTACCATGGTTTTACTTAGGGGCGCAATGAGGTCTGCTGTGGAAGATCTGAAGTATCCTTTAACGGTTGGTACCAAGTAGACAATTATCAATTATCATGCAATGGTGATCATTATTTTTTAATGCAGCATTTTAAACTAATAGTTTCATCCTTGTTGGGCTGCAGTACGCCCACCTAGTCCTATAAATACTGCCCCAAGCTGCACAGCTGAAAAACTGACTGTATTGCTCCAGCCTTGATCATGCATTATAGAAATTGACATCAAATGAATGTAATTATAAAAAAAATTGGTGGTCCTGAAAAACACAATGTGTTGTGATCAGTGACAGTTTTACTTATGTTTTACCACTTTACCACTTATATGTACCATTGTCGGTGACAAGAAGGCAAGGAATGATAATTTGTGCCACTTATTTCAATTCTGCATTTTTGTAAAAATAGCAGGATCAGAAATGCAATGCATACTACAAGTGACCACTATTACTCAGTACTAAATTGTAGCTTCAGTACATTCCTGAGTAACAACTGCAAAAATAAATAAATAAATAGTTTCATAAATAAATTAGTTGGATCTGGTACTAGTGGTGTAAGAGCAATCCCAATGAATGACACTTGAGTGTAATGCTTCCATCAAACATCTTAAACATACACAGTAATCCATTCATAAAGTTCTAAATGTGTTTTTTCGTGATGCTTCATTCAAAATTGAATTGACTAATGAGATATAACAAGCTACATTTCAGTAATACTTTTTGTGTATTAATTTTAAAAGCAAGTCAGTTCTAATAAAGACAATGAATTAAAACATATGTCAAAGTTTAGAGTGAAACTGACCACACATTGACCATTGTATTATTTTTTAGCTGGAACAATAATATTTAAATTATCATTATATTAATATATTTATTTTTAGTCGTGTTTCTCTGAAGTTTAGTGGGTCTCACTGAAACGTAATTGATGTTTAAACCATAGTATGGTATACTTTTTCCCTAATGGCAGATTTTATAATTATAATGATAATGGAAACCAACCAACTCCAGTTCTTAATACACACTTGGCTTATATTAGCTTATTTTCTATTTGTACTTATTTTTGTAAAGCAAGTTCACCAAGGGTGTACCCCAGTGGCACTGAAGCCTCATTGTGCATTAAACAGTACCTGCAAACCACTTAGTTGCGCCCCCCCCGATGCTATTGGCAGCCTCAGATTTGCAAAATGTTCCAGTGTGCTGCAGAATTGATAAAATACAGCTGTTAAATCTGAATTTAAAAAAGAAAGCTCATATAATGAAGATGTGAGTCCACTCAACACTATGTCGTTACAAACCAGACCCTGAGTCCTAAAAGGAGGTAACTAATTCACTTCCAGCAGGCCAGCATGGAGCAAAAGCTACCAAGAAGGTCAGAGACATAGAGATATGACTCTGGAAAAAACAAAAAAAACCAAACAGAATATTCAAGTTTCACCCAAACCGAGGAAAGTTCTAGCTCCAAAGATTCGACCTTTAGAATTCAAGTTTTCCTGGCCTTGATTCTTCTTCTTCTTACAGAAACAAGTCTGATGTCCTTGAAAATGAAAACCTTATAGTCATGGATGAGAGTCTGTGCTACTGCTTGGAAGTCCAGGGTCAGATAGAGGCCTTTGGAGTCCTGCAGCTTCAGTACTGCTGACGGGTGCTTCAGTGGGAGAGAAGACATGGATTGGAAGAAGTGATTTAGAATTTTGGTGTCTGAAGAGAGCAGTCTGGTTTGATGTGGAGCTGTAATTGTGAGGGGTCTCCTGACTCTGCCAAAAGAGATAAAATATCAAGATCAACTTACATTCAGGATGCGGCTGTATAGCTAAAAGTATTTGGACACATGACAGTCAGCTTATTGGAGATACTAATCTAAAACCACAGGAACTTTATTAGTGTCTATTTTAGGGGGACTTGTCAGAACCTTTATGTGATTCAAAGCTCAAAAACATTACCAAGTTACAACCGATGAAAGCCCACAAGACTCATTCAGGCTTTTGAGAGCAAGAGATAATGAGAGAGAATGATGACCACCAAGCAAGATGGTCAGAACAGAAAAGCATTCACTAAACATCTTTAAGTCCTGCAAGTTATATTCCTGAGTGGCTAGTCAGCTACAAGCAACACAAGTAAGTTGAGGTCATTGAAAAAAGCTGACCTATCTGTGCAGCCAACCATTGCAAATCAATGATGAAGGGGTAGTGACATGAAACGAATAGTGATTACAGTTGTCATATCCTTGCCTTGTCATTAACATCTAGAAACAAGAATTTAGTGTTTTTGCTTACTGATGTGTAAAATGTATGAAGACTATGTGATTTTTGTGTTACCTCTAGGGCAAGTGGAGTAGTTGGCCTTTGGCTAGTGCTGGGAACAGTTCTAGGGGCTGATGTCTTGTAGTCCTGGCCTGCAGTGACAGCGCTGTATGTAGGGGGCTGTGTGGATGACTGTCTTTGCAATAAGCACAGTATTGCCTTGATATCTGATGTCATCTGAGATTCCAGTCTGAAAAGTTAAGAATGAGACACTAAAACATTGTTTGTTTGAATGTTTGTTGGGATTCAAGTGACTCTTAATCACTACTTAAAATGTTGAGTATCTGATCCTTTAAAAAAGAAGGATATTTGCTCTTTCTTGTTTGATTTGTTAGTTGCCGTTGTCTGGTGTAGTTGACATTGTCTGGTTAATTATAAGTTGTGCTATACATTTTCACAATGAGAAACATATATGTGTGTTTCACATTACAGGTAAAAGAAGTGTCTGAGCTCAGGAGGTTTGAATCCCAGGTTGGACTCAGAAAAACAGAAGGTGCATGGTAATGTGTGTGCAATGGGAGAAAAACACATTAGTGCAACATTAGAGTCAGTCCCAAGCCTTTATAAATTGGAGGGCTGTGTCAAGAAAGGCATTCAGTGAAAAACTGTTTAATCAGTTATGCAGATGAATGAGGAGCTGTGATGACCCTTTATCATTTTTTTTTAAACAATGCAGCGCAAAGCATGTCTAATAATAATAAAAAAACATTGTGTGGTAGCCCATTACTGCAGAGAACAGAGTACAAGTCTTTGGGAAAGACAAACCCGCTGGGGATTTACCTCTTTACCAATACAACAGCACATTCTATGGTCTGTTTAATATAGTGGGATTAGCGGCCTGGTGCTTAGAGAACTGGGCTTGTGATCAGAAGGTTGTAAGTTTAATTCTCAGAGCTGACAGGTTATGACTGAAATGCCCTTGAGCAAGATACCCAACCCCTAATTGCTCCCGGGGCCATGGAAAGGGCTGCCCACCGCTCCGGACACGTGTACTCACTGGCCTCTAGTAGTGTTCACTTGTGTGTATATGTGTGTTTCACTGTGAGGATTGGGTTAAAATGCGGAGAACAAATTTCAATGCACAGTGATGAAAAAGAGTTCTAAATTCTAAAAATAAATAAAATTATAAAATGTATCTGTAAATCATCACAGTGTTCAAAGGCACAGGCATCATTTGGTGCTTGTGTTAGTGTGTGTTTGTCATTTCTTTTTTTGTAATAGGACAGACTGCAGCAAAATAAATGCATAAAAGGAGAGTAATCATTAAAGAGAGGGAGAGAGAGAGAGAGAGAGAGAGAGAGAGAGAGAGAGAAAAGGAATTATGGTGGTCTGGGACTCTAATGGAGATCAGAGACATAAGGCTCAGCTGCTGAAGGATTTCTACACCCTGATGCCTTTTTCTCTCTCAGCTAAAAATACCACCTGTTGTTAGTCGGCATAGACGGCTGTCTGCTAGTGTAAATGAGTGTGGCCGTGTAACGATACAACTGCTCTGTCTGAGACAGGCTTTTACATGTACGTATGTGAATATTAACACTTCATTTTGGTACATAGAAAAATGTAATGTGTAGAAAAGGTGTGAATGTATTAATATGATGTATTAAAATAAGGGCTATTACTAATGGATACCAACTACATTGTGAAAGCTTGTGGAAGTGTCTGACCTTTTCGTGCAGATGTAAAAGAGGGCAATTATCTGCTGTTGCATTTATTTGATGAAGTGCATTTATTTAGTATTTGGGTTAATGGTATGGTGATGATTTTAGTAGATAGTAGATACAATTTGCAGTTGTGAATATAAATATATGAACAAATACAGCCTGTCCTTGAATGTCCCCTCCAAAGTCGTGTTAAAGAACCCTGTGTCTCTCTAGCTAGAATGCCAGGATGTTTGTGCTGTATACTAGGCAACTAACCCATCTTTGTCAAAACTGATTATGAGGTATTCATAAGATTTATTGAAGGTTTTTGTGCACTTGTTAACTGACAGCTGCTAGAACGTGAGGTGCATCATACTATTAGCATAAACACACTTTTAAAGGCTAAGCACCACCTAATATACCTTTTTGAAGAAGTCATATTACTGTAGCTTCCGGAAAAAAACAACAACATGAATTAACTTTTTTTTTTTTTAGATACTTTTTTCATCACTTTGCAGTGAAATTTGTTCTCCGCATTTAACCCAATCTATGGAGTGAAACACACATATACACTAGTGAACACTTGGGGGCAGTGAGCCCAGAGCGGTGGGGAGCCCTAGCCACAGTGCCCGGGGAGCAGTTAGAGGTTAGGTGCCTTGCTCAA
>JAYDZF010000008.1:3274186-3292265 GCA_034509105.1 Microcambeva barbata | reverse complement strand
TCAGCTCTGGGAATCGAACTGGCAACCTTCTGATCACAAGCCCAGTTCTCTAACCACCAGGCCACGGCTGCCTCAACTTATTAATTATTTATTTATTATGCTGAATTAACAGTTTTTGATTATTAATAAGCAGGATATTATATATGTATATACTTCAAAATACCAATTCATATGTTCAAAAGCAACCCTACAAGAGATCAGTAATTTTACGCCAAAGTAAAATACTTCCAGATGGCATTACAGACCCTAGTTTAATACAGCCTGTGGCGTACTGCCATCTACTGGAATGGAAGATTTTAAAAATCATTTTAGACATGGCAAAATCCATACTTGGAAATTTAAGAGAGGTGTTAAGTGTGTAAGTGGGTGAAACCCCTGAGACCTGTTCAGATGCTCCTGCAGGTGATCCAATCTCTGCTGCACTTCTCCATATGTAATGTCACTCTCTAGATCTTCGTCTTCCTCTTCTCTCAGATCACACGACTGCGCTTGTAAGTTATTTGTTGAATTTCTTTGCTTCACGCTCTCCCAGTCATCACTTTGTCTGTCTGAACACACACACACACACACGTACACACCACATTTTATTTACAGATACCACTGCCCTTTATTTTTTTGTACAAAATAGATGATAATCACAAAAAACCCCTAAACAGAGCACCACTATCCTTCATCCTTTACCGCTTTTATTATGCGTATTGCGCTCCTATCTTTGAACAGCAGACCCAACAGAGACACTACAGACAAAAGGTTATCTTTTACGGCCGCCTGCAAATGAAAAACACCAGACAAGAGATGCTGCTTTGAACTGACCTGAGATCAGACTCTGGGGTCAGATGTGAGATGAGTCATGCTGTTTAATTAGATTGTTCCAGTTAAAATGCCACTTGTAGCTGAATACTCTGTACTGAAGAATTATCACATTGTAGGCTATTACAAAGTGCTCTGATTTTATTTATGCAGTATTAAAAACAGTGATTTCTTTGTTATTAATGTTGTATCATTTTATATAAGGGATGATTACTTTTTTGTTATTCTTCCAAAAATGCAATCTGCACACTATAGGCATCACATCTCCACAAGGTGATGGATTCATGATTCACCACTAAGGCTCTATCAACTATTTCAACTATTTATATACAGTTTACATACATGGAGATATTTATGGATGCTGGTGTGTACCTGTTTACATATTTATTTTAGTTCATAAGAGGTAATTGCTATCAGAAATGCAAGGGAGATGCCATTAAAAAGCAACCCCTTTGTTGAGTCCTTTTGGGAGGGAGGGTTGCTCCTTCAATGTCAGTAAAGGTATTAAATGTACGCTAGTAAAATTCTGTAAAGCTACTTTTATAGTGCACTGATGGAGAGAGTAAAAGATATATGATGTATGTATACATGCATATGAACATGTACAATATATACAAATATGTACAAAATGTCGTGAATGCACATAAGTTCTTGTCGTGGTGTGCAAATGACGCACAAGCATTTTCAATGGTAGAAAAGTGAATGTGGTTGGCAGCCTCAATTCACTTTTTACATCAGCTCAAATTTAACCACTGTGTTAAGTCTACTACCATTGGACACGTGACTAGCTAAGTATCCCTTAACGTCTGACCACAAAGGAATAGATCTTAGCCAATCATGGAAAGCATAAGGCTGAAGGTGTCACCTTACCATGAGAATACTTTTCTCGCTCCAGCTTGTCAATAGATGGGCTGCAGTCACTGGGTGAACTGAAACCATCTGCAGAGGGATATCCCATAATTCCCGCTGATAGAGTGCTCTGCTCCTCTCTAGATGCCCTGCATTCATCTGAGCCTCTCTGTGAGCTAAGTCTTGAATCTCGTCGCTCCTTTCTGCTCTCATTTTCCAAGTCCTTGTTGCTTCCCCCTGTGGAACATAATCATCTGTGGTTAGAGAAACACACTATAGTGGGAGATCCAGCCTCCACTGGGAACCTCCAGAGTAAACAATACTACTTAAATTACATACACACACACACACACACACACACACACACACACACACACAGTTGTACTACCTTTGGATGGTTCGAGACTGAAGGAAATCTTCCTCTTGCCTTTATTGTCTTCTTGATCTGAATCACTGCCTGGTGCAATACTGGCCTTTGTTGAGAAACATAAATGTTAACATACATAAATACTACAGAATAACTAAATCCCTAATGCTCATCTTAATCTAAACATGAATAAATGACTTGCTTGGGCTTGTTTAGTATATTTGGCAAATGTAGTAAAATAATTTCATGGGACTCTAGCACGTTGATAGTACAAACCTACCTTAGTGTTATCATCCCTTAGGTTAAATGTGAGCTCCAGGTTGGTAAGGAAATGGTCAGAAAACTCTGGGTACATATCCAAAACTTCCAGTAAGTCCTCTCGAGTGATGGTGTGTAGATCACAGTAACACAGAGCTCTCACATCTGCATTTGACTTTCCTGGTTTTGCATACAGGTGGATCATCTCTCCGAAGATGTCATCTTTTCCTGACGTAAGAATAAAAAAGTGACTAACACAGCACTTCTGTATATACCAGACTTCCAAGCAGTGCATTCTACTGTGATTTACAAAAATTACAAAAAAGAAGTCTAAAAGTAACAATAAGCCTTTATTTTGATAAAACATCCATATAATTTCCTTTTTTATCAAACTCTTTATCCTGGCCATGAAAAAGGTTGTGACAGAGTAGTGGTAAAGGTACTGGACTAGTAATCAGAATGTTGCTGGTTCATGCCACCAACAAGTTGCCAGTGTTTGGCCCCTGAGCAAAGCATTTAAACCTCAGTTGCTCAAAATCATATTCAGTCACCATGTTGGATCAAAGCGTCTGCTAAATGCAGAAAAAATGGGAATGTAAATGTTATGCTGAGAAAGGTTTCACCGGTAAACAGTGAACACTAAGCAGAAAATCCCCTCCGATAACACTGCTGATTTTTAAACCCCAAACCTGGTAGGCTTATAGACCGCTGTGGCAGACGAGCATGTACTGAGCATTTCAATTGAAAAAGCGTTGACTGTTATATTTAAGAATGAGCTGTTTAATACAGAACCCAACATAAATAAAATAAATGATGTATGTCATGTAGTGCTGTTTATCTCCTGTGTTTGTATACGTGATTGCATTTAGTCTGGGTCAATCCAGGCCAAACGGTGCACACAGATTACCAGAGCTCATTCTCTGCTGGGATTATTAGGACAGATCTAGGTCCTGTTTCCCCATCAGCATCACAGTATAACAGGAATCAGAAGATAGTACAAATCATGAGCATGTCTCAAGCCTTTTCATTTGGATGTCATATTTCCAATAATGTTCGATCTTTTAGTCTCCTGTTTACGCTTATTAATTATTTAAGCACAGATTGACCTGATGTCTTTTCACGCTTTGATGTCTGCAGACAAGCAAGCTGTGTTCTTACTTCAAAAAGCATAGGAACACTTTTGAAACCCAAGCTAAATGTATACTAAGCATAAAGCGTTTCTATTTTTGCAAAATTATTCACACTGAGCTTCACAACGTATAACTGATTGAAAGAAACTTGCTATTAAACAGCCATGTATGGTGTGCATAAATAAATAAAATTGTGTTCACAGTGCCAGACATCAACAAAATGTCAAGCCCCGAGGGATCTAAAACACTTTGATTCAATAATGAAATGCAGTTCCACATAACTGCAGCCAAATAACATATCTATGTAACCTATGTTATTAGTCCACACTAATATACAGTTTTTATACACCATAGGAGAAACTTGAGCTCAAGGTCAAACCTGTAATGTTATAGCTGTGATGTACAAAGTTAACCTAACTACTTGTTGAACCACTGTGCAGTCCATGTTAGGAACATGCATTACTTCATCACATGGTCCTGGTAAGGTTAAAATGGCCTCTGACACTGACTGTAATTAGTGATTGCAAAGCAAGAAGTGCAGTGAGCAGTGGTCCCAAGGTTTTTATTACTACATTTATTCAGAGATTGCTACATCAGTATTGAAAACTTGGTGGGAGCAGTGTCATGTTGCAAAAAATGTCATTAGTAAATAAAAGTTATTCTATGTTAAACCCCACTTCTATGCAAGTCCTTATATATCTTATATGGACTGGTACAAGATGCAAAAGAAGTTGAAGACTGGAGCCCTAGAGCAAACATTTATCACAAAGCATTAACTGGAGAATGTTTCATGATACAGTCAAGTGATAATATGTCAGGGAACATGATGCCATATTAGACAAATAGCCATAATGTGTAACAGGGCTTTTTCCCATCAGGAATAGTCAGATAGTTATCTAGGACAGGGTGCATGCTAACCTAGCTTCTATGGCATAAGGTGTGGCAGCTTTGCAAAAGCATAACTTACAGCTAACTGTGGTAGGTCTATCAAATCAGTAATCTCAGGCATTAAATGTTCTTTTACTATGTTAATTTTGACATTTTTAACACTCATCATGGTTCAGCTTTTGTGCAAATTTGTTTTTACCACTGATATTTATTTCCAGCATCATATGGTCCAAGGTCTGCTTTTTGCACATTTTGTTCTAGTACCAAGCTGAGTTTTCTGTACATGGCAGTGTCAGATCATTAGGACAAGCACTCGGTGGTGAGAATAGAACTTTGTAGGATGCAGAGCCCCTACCTGACAGACACACACTGCGGCTCTGACACGGAGGAAACACTTTCACTAATGACAGCTGTCAATAGTGATCTTTAACTGAGAAAGTTGGCATTAGCAGCTGCCTGAAATAGAATAAACAACTAAATGAAGCTAGTAAATATCGGTCTTCCTGCCAGTTGCTATCTTTGTCATTGTCTGTCTCTCACACCCACTGCCTTCCAACACAGCCTATGCTATAAAAAGCTCGGTCCACCTTCTTGCAGATATAGCCCTTTCCTATCTGATCTTGGGCTCAGAATTTGTATTTGAAATAGACAAGTTCACAGGCAAAAAACACATTTATGAATCTTTAATTTAATCTAAAAAGTATATAGATCAAATCCCAGCTATATAAGTGCCAAATGCTAATACGTCCATAAACCATAAACATATTTTAAAAATAAAAATGTATGAAGCAGCACCATTATCTAAACTTCAAACTGGCCAATTAAAATTTTACAAAATAGGAACATTTAACATCCACAGGCTCTTATCTGCAAAAAGAGGGCGTTTTTAATACAGCATTTTCATTAGACACACTGTGAATGATAAGCTTGCACTTGGTGATACAGAATGTTTACCTGTGATGGAGTCTTAATTATAGAACATTAGCAAACAAGCACAATTAAAAATAGAAAGCCAATTACAAAACAAAATGCCCAAGCCTCATAAATAAAATTAAGGGAAAGCCATTTTAGAACAATGAGTTATAAACTGGCTAAACACAATATAGTGGAATTACTGTTAAGCTGTCACTCACAATATTTGCCTTTATATGTATACATATAAGCTGTGAGCAGAATGTTTCGAAAATGTAAATAATATTAACAGGTAAAGGTGTCACATGTGACATGTGTATATCAAATGGAGTTTAGGTATATCCCTAATTTCTTACTTTCATAACTGAGGACAAATGAATAAATTGACATGTGTTTGATATTCTTGAACTACTGATTAATAAATATTAAACAATGTAGTTGAATTTGAAGGAATGTCTATATACTTTCAAGATTTTCTCTATATGAAATTAAACACAATTACCAAGAATGGCCACCACAATATCGTCTTTCAAGATCTCGATAGAACCTCGGGACAGGAAGTAAAGAGTGGTGAGGACATCACCGGAGTGGACGAGGGTGTCTCCTGGGGGAGCATGTGTTGTTTGAAAGCGCATGGCCAGAGCCCGCAGGCATCCGTTAGTTGCACCACGGAATGCTTTACAGCCCTGGAGCAGACTTCGGTTTAGATGGAGACAGATATCTGCCTGCAAGCACTCAGGAAAGCCTTTTAACACCTAAATAAAGAGAACATAATCACTACAGAGAAGAGTAGTCAAATACATTCTCTAGCTACACATAACATGCGTTTGTATTATCTATCTATCTATCTATATATATATGTATGTATGTATGTATGTATGTATGTATGTATGTATATATATATAAATATATATATATATAAAGCGTTACATATTTATTTATTACTATACATACTATGTTGTGACTAGTAAACAGTTGTACACCTAGTTTGTACATATCCTAAATGACTTATTAACAGGTACACCTACCATAAAAATGCACTTATCAGACCACAATGACACCAAGAACTATTTAACTTTTTTAAATTATTTATTTATATGCATTATGGTTTGGCTAAGTACAGCACAACACCAAATTAAGCTGTGTGGCGACCAAATAAGTGAATCCAAAATATATATTAGTCAATTGTAATTTAATCTAGTAAAATACTTTTGCTCATGCACCAGATAATTTTACAGTCATGATGCGTTTTTTGTGCTAATACTTTCCCCTCTAATGTTTTATTGCCTTTCTTTGCATTTGGTGTACCTGGCCAATGAGTATGTACAAGGTAGCTGTACCTAACTGGCAATGATTACGTACAGAAATGAGCAAAATCTCACTAATATAAGCAACAAGATCCTAATAAAAAAAGACCTATATCAGAAAATAACTCAAAGAAGATGCAAAGACACTATACATTTTTTCCTAAAACAGAAAATAAGATGAAAATGTTTTATGAAAGAAAGGTCTGGAGTGCAGGCACAAACAGATAGTAAAGGGGACGAATAATGAAATGTTTAAGAAGAATCCTGCAGAATCCTTTTTATAAATACCTCCTGCATGTCCCAGGGTGATGAAGTTAATCCATTTCGTATGAGGCAGGTGAAAAAAGACAAGTGTTGCATTCAGTACGCACACTTACAAAAATACATTATATGATTCAATCGCATGCCCTAGAGGAGCTGCACTGAATATCTGAAACCATGGTGATACGCAAGCTTTTTAATTGAGTTCACAAATTCCATCATGAGTGTCACGATTTGCAAAGGACAGTAAAAAAAGATCATTTAGAATTCTTCCAAATGTATTTATTTTTTTATTCACTTGTATTTTTATTGATTTTTTTATTTTTTGGGGGGATAGGGCAGTTTCTCCTATTCTTCTTCCCAGAACCTCTCAAGCTCCATCAGGTAGCTTCAGTGCACAGCCATTCAGATCCATCCCAAGATGTTCTATCGGGTTAAAGTCTAGGCTCTGGCAGGATTTGTTTCAAAGCCACACCTTTGTTATCTTGGCTGTGTACTCGGGGTCATCATCCCGTTGGAAGGTAAACCTTTGCCCCAGGTCCTGGAGTTCCAAACTTCTTTCATTTAAAGATGAAGGCCACTTTGCTCATTGGGATCTTCAATTCTGCAGACCTGTTTCTGTACCCTTCCCCAGACCATTGCCTTAATACAATCCTGCCTCCGAGGTCTCCAGACAATTTCTTGTGGTTCTGATATGTGCTGTTGACTATGGGGCCTTATATATACAGGTGTGTGCCTTTCCAGATCCTGTCCAGTCAACTGGATTTAGTTAAGTTGTCAAAATACCTGAAGGATGATCAGTGTAAACAGGATGTACCTGAGCTCAATTTTGAGTTTCATGGCAAACACTGAATACTGGTTTTTGTAGGGTTTTTTTGTAGATTTTTGTAGCATAAATTCCAAACAAACTATGTATTGTGTGTAGAATTTTGAGGAAATAAATAATGTTTTTCATTGTGGAATAAGCCTGTAACATAACTAAATGTGGGAAAAGTGAAGCGCTGTGTATACTTTCCGGAGGCGCTGTACAATGGTGTGCTGTTTTCTATTGACAATATTTATCAATACGATAACACAAGTAATAATCCCATAACAAGCCTATTGAATATTATATATGTATATTATATAAAAAGCATTTTGTATATTTGAGTTTTAGAAAATGTAATAAATGAATGAAGCCCCCATTTTATATATATATGATATCCTCTAAACATGTATAAAAATGGAAACATACCATATTCATGTCGATGCCATTGGTGTAGTTCCAGGAGTGCTGAAAGTATTCCTCTAACCTCTGTCTGAGTGGGTTGGGGATTTGGTGGAAGCGGATAAATTCTTTGACGCGCAGCATTTGCGTGTGATACCTTGCTGTTCCAGAGTACAGTCGCTGGATGATTGCAGACACATTTCCAAAAATGCTGGCATACATTAGGGCTATCCAGGACAGGAAAAGGATACATTTAGAATACACACAATAAAGTACAGCCATCATAACATTTTATAATTCACATTTTTCATTCATTTAACCATTGGTTTTAGAATATATATAGCAGGGCATATTTTGATTGGAATTTAGGATTAAAGCTGGGCAAAGTACATACTTACTCATAAAGTACCTCAGTATTAAAGATTAAAAGCTGTACTCAGATGTATTGCAGCGAATTTTACACAGTTTTGCACCATAGATAATAAGCATAAAAGCCTCTTTTTTATGCTTAAAACATCCAATTTCATATGTTCAATTAATGATCAGCTCTAATTGCTGCATATTTTATAAATAAGGTTGGCATATATGAACTGCCTTTCCAATAAACAGGACACTAAAATCTTCTATTTAGGGTTTTCATTGTTTATTCATAAGACGCTGCTCAATATAGCCATTTATGAATGTTATTTAAATATTGTTTTATAGCTTTTCAAAAAAATCTAGTAAAGGTTTAATTGATACTTACATCCAATGAGCATGACACAGATTGAGAAGATCTTTTCTGAGTTGGTATTCGGTGAAACGTTCCCAAATCCCACACTGGTCAGACTGCTGAATGTGAAATACAGTGCCGTGACATATTTGTCCTTGATGGAGGGTCCAGAATTGAGGTCACTTTGGTTGTAACGCTTTCCAATAGACACACCAAGATTATCCAACCAGCCAATCTTGTGTTCCAGATAAGGCTTTTCCATGTTACCAATGGCGTACCAGATGCAAGCCAGCCAGTGAGCTATGAGCGCAAAGATGCACATGAGAAGCATGAGCACCGCTGCACCATACTCGGAGTAGCGGTCAAGCTTCCTGGCCACCCGGACCAGTCGCAGCAGCCGGGCTGTCTTCAGCAGACCAATCAAAGTTGTTGTCTAAAGACATAAGAGAAAGTTTAATGTTTGAAATGTGACACTGTAATTAATTTATGATAATCTGTACATATTTACATAATAGTAATATTTACATAAAAGTATACTGACATAAACATCAATTCGGTTCGACAGTGTCAATCAATTTTAAAAATTCTTCCTCACAATACATTATATGTTATTATGTAGAGCTGAAAAGTAACACTAAATCTTACACAAATCATTAGCTGTTACAAGTTATTTACATAGTTTAACATGCTTGTTTAAATTAGTTCTAAAACCGTAATTTTATGTCTTTTTGGTTTAGTCATTGCATGAATGTTTGATTTGACTTTTCATGACATACAATTCCCGAGATGAACGTATATACATTTTACTATGGCACTAACAGTAACAGTAACTAAGTTCCTGTGAAAACTTAGAAGAAACCACTAAGTATATCAGACATCATTACAATAATGTATATATTTTATGTTATTTCATTGAAATGCTGTTTGCATATTTTGAGCAATTTCAACCTTCGTGGACAAAACTAAACAATCGAGTCTGTACATTTGTATGGACTAAGCCAATGGATCTGTCAAATATAATTGTTTTCAAGATTTTTCCTTATACTAAAAATATTACACCTGCCAGAGGTAGGTTCCGTCTGCATTTTTTAATGGAGAAAAAAAACATCTCAAACTCACAAGTTCAAATCTCAGCTCTGCTACCATTAGGCCAGATACCTATATGGATGATTGGCTTGTCTGCGAGAGGGAATGCCTGAGGGGATTGCTCATGATTGCTGCACTTATGACCCCTGCTGGCTGATCGATGATGCCTGTACAGAGACCGTGTGGGATATGAAGTCTGTATGATGCATGAATCCCTTAGTAACCCGTCTCGTGCAGGTGATGAAGCTCTCAGTTACTGCACATGTGTCAGATAGGCATGTGATAGCAGCAGAAAAAAACTGAAAGATGTTTGGAATTATTAAATTTGACTAGATTAAGAGGAAAGTTTGAGGGACGCATAAATGCAGCAAACAGAAATATGAGAGAACTGCAAATGCACTCAGATGTATTTTATTTTGATTTGTGCATATAGTCATCAATTTTTTATGCATGCTTGCAGTTCGAGTTCTTAAATATGAAGAAATTAAGTTTGATAATTATGGATAATTATGACCTATTATACAATAATGTCTGTCGGCATTGCCACCTGAGATCAACATCTAATCAGAGTTTAAGAATAAAGCAAGCCACCGCAACAAATCAGCAAATATGAACTAATGAAGTCTGCATTGAGAACTATTTCTAAAATATTTTCTTGAAGCTTGGCAACATTCAACAAATATCAAATATTTCCATTTGTGAAAGAATTTTATTCGGTAAACCCAACAAATGAGTCCCTTGGAGTTTACACTATGCTAAGTATCTTTAAAAATGTCTCATGTGACTCTTTAAACAGGCCTCTGGCAAAATATAATTTATTTATCTGTCAATTATACACTGGCTCCGCAAAAGAAGTGAGAACAGAGGATATTTTTAAAAGCTTTTCTAAATAACTGAGTCTGCCATGAGAATGTAGCCTTGGTGCTGGTGTTGACAGTGTGTTAGAAAAAAAAAGCTTCCTGGTGTTATTCTGGGCTGTGGAGCACTAGCAGGCCGAGGATGCTGAATATGTCACAGGTAGGTCATTAAAAAGTCATTAGCAGTGAACATTGTGTGTATATTGTTATAACTGGACATGAGGCTGGCAAGTATAACGGTGTTAGCTTAATCATTTCACACTTATTCGAGGCTTCAATAAATAATAGTTTGACACCCCTGGCTGCAGTCCAGATCTGTCTCTTGAAAATGTATGGCGATCATAAACAGGAGACTTAGACAACAGTGACTTCACGTCTAGTATAATGTCTTGTAACTAGAAAATAATAGATTACCATCCTCTATTCCAAAATAATAAATTGAAAACAGAAAACATTTTGGATTCCAGACGTGTTAGTTTGTCCATGGTTCTGTAGTGGAATGCAACTGTTGCAACTGTTTCAGTTCATGAAATATGTTTACTCTAAGTGCTAGTACGTAGAAAGTCCCAAAAGTTCTGCTGATTCAGCAAGTTTGGAGTTCCAATCCTCTTCTAGCATTAACACCAGCATAAAAACTGAACATCACTAGCTTAATGGCACAAGTTGTTATGGCTGAGCAGCTGCATGCAAGCCTTACATCACCCAGCACATCCCCGAATGTTGCATAGAGTTGTGTAAAGAACACCACCATTGGAGTGATTAATCAGTGTACGCTTCCAACTTTGTGTGAGCAATTCAGGGGAAACCCTTTTAATAGATACAATAAAAGCTACAATAATATGTTTTAATGTAATGCAAAAAATAAAATAACATAACCATTTAGTTATGGCCTGTGGCCCTTTGCTGAGATTAGCTTTTAGCCATGTATTTATTTGAGTAATTATTTGAGTACCTCTGATCTAGGCACATACACACTCTTGCTAAAAGCATTCATAGAAGAGCAGGAATCAACTCTATACTGAGCTATGGGTATTGTATATTATTATTATTATTATTATTATTATTATTATTATTATTAGGTTTTTGGGCATGTCATGCAAAAATCAGTCTGTGTTTAGTTCTATGGTGAGCATTTGTAGATTAAAAATGTAGATTAGTCACTTCATGTAAATCTAGTAAATGAGACGAATCCTGGTGCCACCTGCCATCTGTCTCTTTGTACTGTACAAACCATGTAACAAACCAAACACAGTCTGCAAAACAGCCCCATGTGCCCAACTGTAGACATTAAACACAAAAGACACACAAACACAATGCAGATATATGTAAAGTAGTCAAGCTTTTGTAAATCCAGGCCACTTTAGGTTTAGTTCAGCATCCAAATGCATTTCTGACTGCACTATTTAGTACATTTATGCATTATTTAGTATACCATAGACATTGTAAAGTGCCTTTTTTCTTTTGGATACTATGGCACATACTGTACAAGTAGTATGGCATATACTATACAAGCAAGGTTACACAAACCCCTTTATAACAAATCAAACACACGTCAGCTTGAACAATGCATGTTAGTAACCTGGCAAACTTTCTCCCATTCTGCCAGCCATTAAGCAGGCTTTGCTTTTGAAAAAGACACAGAAGGTTGGCCCCGAGTTGCGTAAGAAAGTAAAGCTCTAGGTTTTTAATGCACTGTAAACAAAAATATGATAGATGAGGCTTGGAGTTACCAGCAGCAATATCCAGCACCTGGTGCCTGATCTTCTAGTAAGCTCTTAAAACATTAGCCGAATAAAATGCATTATCTCAGTCCAAGCCCTGACAGATCCTACTGCTTTGCTCTAAGTTAATCAATAAACACGTTCGAATAGTCTCCAATTAGCTTTTTCACTGCACCTGGGTTATCTAGCAGAACTACATCAGTCAAACTCCAGACATATTTGTTCCAGGCTTCATAGAACTCCACAATGAGATGTATGTTGACACAGAACACTCAGTCTTATTTAATTGGGCTTTAACTGATCTTTACTGTTGGAGTTTGACTGATGACATCAATGAGCTACACAAACTGTATTGTTTTTTATAGAAAAACAATTTTACAATACACAATATTGCCATTTCTTCTCTGTTAAGGGTGCAAAAATGCATTTTTTCAAATAAAAGGACTGCAATAAAATGTTTTGTGTGATTTTAGCATATACACATCAAAATATATAAAGGCATGTATACACTGTCACGCACCCTCCGGCATGTGCAGTCACCTGCTGACACTGGCCAGTTTGGTAGGACCACTATTCTGGTAATTGTGGGTTTATGGGTTATTTTACATAGGGTTTAAAATGGGTCCACACGCAGAATTTATAGTGCTGTGATGTCTGTAGGATTGTTTTCACACAGATACTGTTAATCCAAACCACATTGCAATTACAAATAAAAACAATTGTGCTACACATGCCTAAAACTGGTTAAAATGTGTGGTGGGTGTGATGCACAGTTATCTGGCACTGTTCTTCTATTCTTTTCTAATTCTAATCCCAGTTTACAGAATAAACTGTGAATAAAATACATCATCAATGCTCATTTTGGTCAAATACATACAAATACATTATACATAATTAAAAATATTAATAATAATAATAATTTTGATTTAAAAAATCCAGAGTTTTACATACTGTATGTGTGTGTCATATCAAAAACATTATTTGACAATCAGCAATAGCATGCCTAAACCCTGAATAAAAATAGATTTGATAAAGGCATCCATGGAGACTGTGACATCTCATAAATATTGCATAAATAAAATACACCTGGCTAAAAATACTACTGAACTAAACATTCTAGCTTGCCACTCAGTGTGCTGCAAAAGAATATTGACTATTACTTACTTCATCAGAGCCTGATCCAAAGATGAGCAGGTCAAAGGGAATGGCTGCTACCATGTCGATGAGGAACCAGCCCTTGAAGTAGTGCACAGCGATCTTTCCCGGGTGACTCACCACCTCCTCGTTGGCGTTCACATAAGTTGTGCGGAAGTTTATAAGGATGTCAATAATGAACATGATGTCCACCATTAAGTCAACAACATTGAGGGGGCTGCAGGAGTAGCCACACTTTCTCCTCTGCTGATCATCTCGATCATTAAGCAGGAAGGCAGCGGAGTATGGTGTGAAGATAGCAGTGTAGATGACCAAAAGCAGGATGAGCCAGTCCCACATGGCTTTGAATGGACTGTAGTGCAGGATGGTAAATTTATCTATCCGTGGAGCCTGGAGTTTGTACTCAGGTAATACATCTGCACCTAGTGACAGGACCTGGAGCAGGAAAGAAACTCTGTCAGATAAGGATGTACAGGTCAAATTTAACTCCTTGTTAGATTACCTTGTAAGACAGCAAACTTCTTTATGCTTCCATTTTTAGAAATCTTTACTTATGGTCACGGTGGTACTATGTTCTTGTGCTACATTTTGTGGGTCAAAAGCAAAACTAGTTCCTGCATTAACATCTTCAGCAATTGAAACAACTGTAGCTCATACATCAGTGAGTCCTGGCTGCCCATGACCCTGTTGCTGCTTTGTCATTATTCCTTACTTGGACTACTTGAAAGATTCTGACCCCTGCATACTGGGAAAAGAGCTGCAGCCGTCTAACCACAACAATATGACCCTTGTAAAGCAAATTCTTACACTTGAACATCAATTTTGAGATTAAAATGTTTGCTTGCTGGCAATATTTAGAAATAAGGAGAAACTCCACACAAAATGGACCAAGACTGCTTCAATGGGAAACTGCAATATTCTTAAAATATTCCCATTTAATTCCACTCCACACAGAATTCTCCTACAATTAAGAATTTTAAGACTACATCAAATTTTCACTTCATTTGTAGCTGTAGAGTCAGATTTTTAGAATACGTGTTATACTGCACATATCAGATAGCATGCAAGGTGCTATTTGTCTGTGTAATTAAAGCGGAGGCATGAATGTGAGCTCTGTATTTGTGCTAGACAGGCAAAAATGTCATTCTTCCTTTAGGCCAGTAGGATTTGTGCTTTTTTTTCTAGGTCTCAACATAACATATTTTACACAGTCAGCAAAGTGGCATTCATCATTTTCAACCTGGAGGCTTTAGAATTGCTGCTGTGCACTTTAACTGCTGTAGACAATTCTGTAAGTTTGGTTATGTGGGACTGAGTGAAGATGCCGGACACACATGCAAAGACAAGTCAGGACACCTGAACAGAACATAGACAAGAGCTTTTATGACATCCCCTTCTAAATCCACAGCCATTAATATGGAGTATACTATAAAAGCTCAACCAAAAAAACTTTTGTCATGTCATGTACTGAAGTTGGATTAAAAAGGCCGGGCATGCACTCTAGCTCATCCCTAAGGTATTGGACATCAGGGAAACTAAACAGCCACTGGCAAAAAGGATGGTATAATTTTAAGCATCAATGTCTTCTGGGCATGTGCAAGGCAGCAGCTATTCATTTAATAATGAAGACGGTGCAGATTCTTGACAAGGAAGAATGCTGGGTTGAAGTCAGAGGTCATCCATGTCAACATGGAATGACCATCCTTGAATAGTGGAGTGGGAGGGGCTGAGAGTACATCTCTCACCATCTTAGAACACAGTGACAGGAACTGTTCTCCAAACATAAGTGAAAGGCACACATGGCTATTAATGGTCATTGTGATTTGCATGTGGAGCTTTTCTCCAGTAACATTGTGATGCAGATCAGCTGCATATAATGTTGGGGTATTCAACCACAGATAAGACGGAAGAAGTCACTTGGATGAATGATGAGACGTATTTGAACCAAACTTGTGTCCAGACTAACATATAGTGCATAAACCTAAACAACTGTGAATACAGACACATCATATATATTTCATTCCTGCTGACAAACAGCTAATGAAGTCTGCTGTCTTTATTTGAATGTCACTACTAAGGAAAAATACAAAAAGAAATGTAAGCGAATAGACTTGAAGCAGACTGTACAAAAGTAGACTGGACTTCATGCTGTGCACACAAATGAATACAGTCCAGAGATTGAGTGTCAAGTACTTCTTATTTCTTCATAAGAAGCTGGAACGTTTGGGAAAGGCTCTTCTCTGAATCATTTCAGAATAAATAATGAGTCTGGAATTACTAGAAAATACTTCCCACAGTAATCTTCATCTGAATAAAATCATCAGTCTGTGAAAGTGCCTTAATCAAATTTTCAAGGTGCCAATAATAAAAAAAAGAACATGAAATAATTCATAAAAAAACTCATAAAACATAAAAAAGCTAAATCATTAAGAAAAACCACAAACATAGAAATTATTTTTGCCAACACTTTGTGCCTGCCAGTACAATTAAGTTATCTGCCAATATTTGTTAAGGCTTTAGAAGAAAGGTGTGCAGAAGTAGTACCCATCATTTTTTAACTAACTTATTAGTCTAATTTTAAGGAGAAAACACTAATCTGAAAACTGAAACTGAAAACTAATCATTTTTTTCAAATATGGCAAAATGTGATGTTATTTGATTTTATTAGTCTGGATGTTTATTGCAGTAATTATTAATGATTTTCAATTAATTTCATTAAAATCATTAACTATTTTTGCACCACTTTATCGTGACCAGGGTTGTGGTGGGTGACACAAACACACACACACAGATTGTGTCATGTGTCAAACCTGTCCAGATGCTTGAAATGTACTATATTGTTGAACATACCGTTCAAACATAACAAAATAAAAGCAATATTAAATGTATTACAATGTTAAACTCTCTGCAGCTTTAACAGCCTCTACATCCAGCAAAATTCTGAAAGCGTCAAAAACATTATAGAATATTTCATGCAAGTCAGCAATGGGTGTGGCTAAAACATTTGGAGTAAATTGGTCCCATACATCACAGATATTATGTTTTTGGGTCATTTATCAGAAAGCTATTCTTACTTTCACTATATGACTATTACTTTCACTATTTACCCAACAGAAAATACCACAGTATTTAAATACAGCATTTAAATTGATCTGCAAGGTTAAGCTACATTGCCATTGTGTCCAGAATTTGCGTACATATTTCTATTAACCACAATCCTTAGTCAGTGTTGGTGTATGACTTCAGAGACATAGATAAACAATTTTAGTGTATGCATGATTTGCAATTGTGTAATATTCTTATTTAAGAAAGTTTTAGAACTATTTTTAATAACATGAAGCAATTAGCACATGCTATTGTTTAAATATAACATTTCCACTAAGAAAACATACATTGGATCAATACAAAATCAGGGTTATTTGTATTCCCAATTCATTCTGAACAAAGTTGATCTAATAATAAGATTTGCAGTTCATAACTGTATTTAAATGTACACTTAAAGACATATCTAGGATATATATGCTTCACAAATTGTAAACTTTAAATTACATTTTAGAATGAATAAACTGAATTTAAAGTTTGAGATACATGTGTTATGTGTGAAGAGTTCAGCAAAATGCTGTATGAGCTCCACTCTCTTTGGTTTTGAATTTAAAATTTCTTAACTCTAGACTGTTTATGACTACCTGTTGAAAGTTATTTCTTATTTATTTATATATCTCCTAAATAGTAATTAATTTATATGAATATCCAGAGATATTAAATATTTGCATATACTGTAAATATGTGTAGATTTGTCAAAATAAAATACAATTCAGTTTTGACAAAGGCTGATTTACTAGATAAAACAAATCTAATGACGACATTGTTAAAAGCACCACAATACATCTTACCTGTGTGACTTTCTCTGTGACATTGTGTGTACGATCTTTAACCTTCGGTGCAATAATGGTCTTCTCAGACCCAGGGGGTGATGGAGCTTTTCTGTCATTGTTGGTGTCTGAGAAGTTGAGTGCAATAAGAGGTATTTTATTTATGGTGCTGTACTTGTTCAGGTTGGAGTCTGAGGTTGAACCCAGCAGGCTGGATTTGAGATGGTTAAAAGGACCTGGAGGATAGAGAAGAAATAAAAATGGTTTTAAAGGAGCATAATGAAACACTATAATGGGCACTGAAGTGAAGCCTATTAGAGGAATTTGACATCCTAAAGGTTGCATTCCCTGTAAAAGCTGACTGGTGCCTAATAAACACACTACATGGAAATGAATGTGTGTTACATCACACAGCAGTGAACAACAGGACTGGTGGTTATTAAATTGGTTTGGAATACTAAAACTGTACTTCGCAAAAAATTATTTTGCTGCCATTTTTCATGCAAGGCTTAATATAAAAGCAAAACATTCTTAACAAGTGAAAATATTTAGACTCCTTGGTATAAGAACATGCAACATTTAAAGATAAGAGAGAATTAATTTCCTGTTGTGTTAGGAGTCTGGAGCTCCCTGAGGTGGGTTTGGCGACCTCTGGGGGCTCTGACTACCATTACATCAGCCAATTAC
>JAYDZF010000008.1:3241209-3254429 GCA_034509105.1 Microcambeva barbata | reverse complement strand
ATTAATCTACAAGTAGTAATAATTGCCTATAACTAATAAAAGAATTATTCATCCTAACATACCACCATATCTGCTGACAGTCTTGTTTAAGTCCATGTAATTGGCTCGTTATATGAACTCAATTGAGCCCTTCTCTTCCCTGTCTGTCATTCTTCAGTCCAAACATGCTTACCCACTAGCTGAACCAAACAGATACTTGTTTTACAACAGCAGAAGTAACCAAAGAAGCAGCACTAAATTAATAAATGATGCCGCCCTTTCAGGAGCAACCATCCTGCTCTCAGAAAGCACACCTAGCGTAACCCCCCGCAGCTTCTTCCCTGCCATTAAAATGTGGTGGGTAGTGGAGGTTGGCACTTCGGGTCGGC
This sequence comes from Microcambeva barbata, assembly GCA_034509105.1. Taxonomy (NCBI): domain Eukaryota; kingdom Metazoa; phylum Chordata; class Actinopteri; order Siluriformes; family Trichomycteridae; genus Microcambeva; species Microcambeva barbata. The sequence continues at coordinate 3,254,061 of JAYDZF010000008.1, read as the reverse complement.
TGAAGAGTCCTCAATGAGGGATTACGAAACCTAGCACCCTTGCTCGCCACATGTCGTTTCATCATCAACATATCCTTGCAATAGCACGATGGTTGCCAACCCATTATTTTTTTAGTTCCTCCTCTTACATAGGTCCGGTATCATTTTCTGCTTGTACAAGACATTATGTACTATTACACACAATGCAACACAGTGTGTTACAACCACATGTGTTAGATGCTTTTCAAAGTTACTCCTCAACTATTATACCTGGCAAGAAAGGTAATTAGAGATGATGAATTTATACACCTTTTACATAAAAAACTAACATTCATTCAACAAATGCAGGGACTGACTATCTCACATTATTAAACTTTAAAAGGTTTCACAGGTCTGTAATTAATATTTATCTTCACTATTGTTTTCATTCTTCTTTCTTATTACGACTCTCTCTTTTCAGAATTTTGTAAAATAAATCTGATATATCTCACTTATTTACCTATTAGTTATTTTAGAGTTTTTGTATATTGAACAGGACACAGTTTGTTAGCTAGAGACAGCTCAGGTATTTGCAGTGCTGTCTGATGATGTCTGAAGAGCAGCAGTGCAGTGTAAGCAGCGGGGAGTGCCACTGCGTCTGTACTTATGAACGACAGCGTGTCACATCTGCATGCGGGTTTGCGAGATCGAGTTAATTCTTTGTGACTTCATCAAGAGCTGCAGGAGGGTCTGTCTGTTCCCCCACATCACAGCTGGGCTAGGCAGAGGAGCATGCTGAGTGATGCGGAATGAAATCCACCAAGAGAAACTCCTCACAGACACAGTCAACACAGAATGAATTCAATCTTCCCGGATTGAAACTTTCTGAAGCTATGCAACATCAACACTGCCTACTGTGGTCAAAAGTAAAGGTGCACTCATAAAAAACATCATTAAATTAGAACTTTAGACCTAAATTATTCTGGGGGTGTATGAAAAACATATCTAACAGGTACTAAGCCTTTTATTACACTTTAAGATTTACACACATTTATGAAAAATTGTAGTTGATAAATGATTCTAAATATGATGCAAATTAAGATATTAAGTGTGAAAACATGGGACAGGCATAGGATAGTCGTTAAGATACAGGACTAGTCATTCAAAGGATGCTAGTTCAAACCTCAACACTTCAAGGTTGCTGCTGTTATGACCTTGAGCAAGGCCTTTATTGCTTTATTGCTCAGACTGTATACAGTAAATGTAAGTCGCTGAAAATGTAAAATATACTACTTTTCTATTTATCTATCTTTGTCTATTGCCATTTTGTCAAACCGGTTATGTTCATTTTAGTACAAATGCAAAAAAGAAAAACGTATAATTCTTCCATGAGTAGTAAAACCATTCATGAAATGAGACGTGATGTCAGGACCTGCAGATTTAATGAGTCAATTACGGCAGCTCACGACTGACCTCTCCATATGCTGTACAGAACTGACTTGTCAATAGTGCTCATTACACACATGCATCTCGATTCCTCTAACTTTATTCCAGAGATAAACAAACTTATCCTCCTCTCACAGGGCGGTAACAATTTGGATGCACATCAGGGCGAATCTAGGAAATTTTAGATTGTGTTTTGCCTGATCAATGAACAGTGCTGGGGTAAACCAACAGTGACATGAGGATTCTAACTCAGAGCGTTTCCTTGAAATACCTGCAACAACTAAAGCCCAATGTCTTAAATAATTCTATCTGTCTGTAAAAAGATGCACTGTTAACAGCATTTGAAACAATTTCTCCAAGCCCTGTCTATATTCATTGAATTCTATTGAGTGAACATTGGATTATTAATCATCTTCATCCATAATTCATATCTACATAGTAAATAGTCAAGACAAGCAGTGAATGCGTTTCAATTGATTGCTTGCTGGAATGGCTGCAAACTATTCAGCTGCTCAAGCCAAATTGAATGTGTCTTTTCACACTCACACACACGCACACACGCACACACACACACTTTTTATCAATAATGTGTGCATTAATCTGTTTATTTATCATTGTTTTATTTTAGTTTATTATATTTTTTAGTTTTGTATCAGTGTTTTGTATATGTCTGTTATTTTGTATTGAAATTATTTTACTTTACTTTATACTTAATTTGGCAATAAAGATGCCCTTATTTGTCATTCCAATAAAGCTTTTGGGTTGAGCTGAGTTGAGTCTGTTTCTGAAAGATTTAGTTCAAGGACTAATGAAATCTCAACAACAAAGAATAACTTTATTTTGTTTCTTCTTTCCTTCATCCATGCTAGCTACTGTTAAATAACCGCTCAGCTGATAACTGGACCAACTGTTCAAGCCAGCAATTGTAGTTCCACTATTCTATTACTGTTCTTTAGTACTGTTCTCCATCCTGGCATAATTGTTTAAACGTTCTCTTGTTCTGTATGGAATTATTCCTCAGCTATGTAAATCATTATTTATATAAAAACAAAATAGCACTGACAAACAGCATGAAGTAACCTACCCTGGAGGAAAGTAAAGCATGAACTATTAAATAGATGAGCTGTCAATTCCACTGCCAGCAAATGACTGACTCGCCAATAACCCAGGGTCAATCGGCTCAAATAAACTCAAGCAATTAACCAGAATATCAAATAGAACCTGGATTCACATTTCTAGACTCATACCCTGCAGACTAATCGCAACACTATATGCAATTGTTAATCAATATTTCAAAAGAATGGTAACCGAAGCAATATAACAGTGAAGTTGTAGAAGCTCTGCAGACACATAGGATCAAACTTAAAGCTTAAAGAGTCTAAAAACTAGAAAGTGTGGTTGAATTGGTATGATATTATTTACAAAAAAATGACATATATTGGGATGAAACCTGATCAGCAGAAAGGATGGTTGGGAGAAAGGGAGCACGATCACCAGAAACCAAGATGCGGTGCTACCAAACAAAAAAGCTTGGAGTCTCTCACTAGAGCTCTCACACTCTTTCACTCTATACAAAGTGGTCGGTAATGATACCACATTACCACTAAAAAAGCTTTTACCGCCAAGACATTCCCTTTTCTCTTTTCATTTCCTTATCTGCCTTCCATTTGAATCCCCCTCACTAATGCAAGTGTCCTCGAGAGCAAGTTTAAGCGTCTGAAAGTTAAACAGAGTGGCTGAGACTCACCATCTTTGCGGTGGTATGTGATCTCCACTCGGCATTCCTTCGATCCCAGCAGAGCCTGGGCGACCTGGGAGATGGAGTGCCGCCTGGTCTGTTCGCCATGCAGGAAATCACAGATGCATGGTCGCTGCATGACGTCTGGCCTGGAGAAACCGGTCATCTCACAGAATCCATCATTACAGTAGATGATTGCACAGTTCTGCACACGTGCATTGGCTATGATAAAGTTCTTATCTGTAGAGAATACAAAAGTAAAGATTATTTTTTTACATGTTTACTAACTAAACTAAACTTCTAATTAAATTCATTTTCCTTATCAGGTACTTGGACAACTGTACATATGAAAATCAGAAACATTGTGTCCCACTTGTATTATAGTTAAGCTTAAAACATTCAGAGTATTGGAAGAGTGTGTAGCTTTAAAGTGAGACCGAAAGGACAGGAAAAGTTTATTTTGGAATGTCCACAAGTCCATATACATATGGCACTGGTGAAAGACGCAAATAAATTGTTATTAATCTAATTTATGTATATATAATTTATTTGAGAGGTAGCATGGTGAGTAGCACCTCAATCCTGATTGGATAAACAATTAGGAAATTTATTTGAATTATTTTCAGATACGGCCTCATAAGCAAACAAGCACAGAAAAATGAGCGCTGTCATGTGCTTCATTTACCAGCTGTGAAAATCAGTGGATAAGAAATATAACTAAAGTGAATGCATATTTATATAAGCATTAGCAAGTAAAAATACAGCCAAGCGGAATCGAGTGAAATGAACATGATTAAGGATTTTGTCTAAATCATTTAATCATTTTTCATAATCATGGCAAATAATTAGTAAAACAGTATAATTAGTAGCATCTTTGTGGATTTGGCTCACGAACACTGCTCGAAAACCCAACTTATGGCGTCTGACACAGCTGTCACAAATTTACTGCAATTTTCCTTCTTTCTTTTCTTTTAGGACTCTGCTCATATATCTTTCAAACCTCCAATACATGCATTCTTTCAAACTTCCAATAGATGAAAGTCTATAATTGCCTGAACCATGATTACTGTGCAAACTCATTCAGATTTACCGACAGTAACTGGTTAGAGTTTTAAATTAAATCTCTACTACTTAATTCTCTCTGTGTGAATCAATGAAACAGACCAAATTGTTTTAGATCAAGCTATGGCTAAATTAAGCAAATGTACATGAGTATTGGTGGTATTTGAATTGGAAATCCATTTTCAAGGTCATAAAATTCAGTCACTTTAGTGACTCACTGTGTAACTTAACAACTGACACACGACACCTATGAAAATTTTTACAAATTGGTATGGGATGTTCATCACAGCATTTGATGGTACAGTATTATAGGTTAATGTTCACCAGTCATTACTTATATGGCACATTACTTATATATGAGATTATAAAATATATTAAGTTTATGTGAAACTTTTACATAGCCTTGTAAATGTTCTAGATGGTAGTATTGAAAAGGTGAGACATTTAAATCCAGTAACACCGTTGCTACTGTCAGGCAACATGTTGGTGGTATTGTACTCTTGGGATTTGCAAGAAGTGAGCAGAATAATGAGGAATCATTGACATACAGAATAAGGGAATTTAGAAGGGGAGCCAGAAGTTTATTCATTGCAACCAAAAGCAAGTGAAAAAAAAGAAAAAAAGAGACCTAATATTGTGCTATAAGATTTAGTCCAGCAGATTTTGTCACATGAAAGCTACAATAGATATAATTATTATGTACCAAAACATTGGGTATCATTACAGTTGCATAAGAATGAGCTGTTCCCATTAGGGTCACCACAGCAGATTCTGGTCTGAAATATTGATTTAACATGGTTTTAATGCCGCATGCTCTTCCTGACGCAACCCTACTATTTACCCGGGCTCAGAAACAGCACTACAACACACTGTTTGTGCATCCTAGTGATTAGGGTGGTGCCCTGCTGACTGGTATAAGCACGAAGCTCAGACTCTGGTGTGGTTGCAGGAGAATCCACTTCTACCTGGGCAGTCAAATTATTACATTATTACATAATTATTACACAATTACATAAGTGACAAACTTTTTTTTACGTTTTTGTCATTTAAGAGGAACATTTTAGCAATTAATGAGGTCCAAATACAGTTATGACATTTTACTCCATTGGTCCAAATTGAGGCAATGCTGATTAGTACCCAAAATAAACAGCAATATTATTGAAAATGATTGCAAACTAGAAGATTTTATTGTGTGTTACAATCCTTTCAATTAACCAGCCAAAAACCACAGTAAAACCACTGAATAATTTAGAAATCTTCAGTGGAAGTGTAAAATCATTTGTTTAAATCATGACGCAAAAAAATTAAAATACAATCAACAGAAAATTTAAAGTGAACAAATGAAGAAAACAATATACCATTCCTGATCAATGCTGAATGCTACAGGACGTTTCCTAACAGCGGCTATTAGAACATTAAATGTTATAATAAAACACCTACCAACCCACCTATCTACCTACCTATATAATAAATAAAGGTATAATATATACAGTTATTTATATATTACTGAAAATAAGCTCCATGTTCAGATATACGTGAACACCTGACCATGAGCTAGTTTAGAAGACCTTTGTAGGCTGAATGTTGGAGCTTTTGGAGCATCTGTGAGAATATGTGATCATTCACTAAAAGAAGAACTTCACTTACAGAAAAAGGCCTTACAGCTTACTTTCCAATTCATCCTACAGACCATCAGTGATGTTGAGGCTGGGGTTTTGAGCACGCACTGTATGTATTTATAGATTTCACTGTGCACACACTGCCATAGTAGTGTGTTACATATTTTTTCAAATCAATTTTAAGAAATGTCATCAAGATTATAATCACTATATATATATATATATGCCATTTCCAATCTGTTAAAGGTATGGAAGGAATGTTTTTGAATGGAGGGAACCTTCTTGCCTTAGTACATTTAACATTCAAAAGTGACATATGTAATAATAATGTGCATTTTTTAGTTGTATAGCACAGTTGCATTAACAGCAACCAATAACTGAAAAGGTTTAATGACACCCTTGGTATTCTACCTTTGATTTTACAAATAATATGTAAAGAATATAAAAACTGAACAAATTAATCAAGTTAATAACATAAAGGATACATATTACTACTAATAACTATTAAAATTAATATTTAAATAAAAACTCCACGCAGGACAGTATATAGTATACATTTCTCCCAGTCGTGTAATAAATATGCCACTTCATCATAATCTGCTCAGAAATCACAGCAAGAGAGATTCCTTGTGTTCAAAGGTTTGTAATTCTACTGTATGATCAGTGTAACGCTGTAGTCTGACCCTGTACAGCCCTGGTCGGTGTACAGCCAAATTTCTACCCTGCACCTTTGTGTACGGGCTTTAACTGCCCGTCCATTCACTGCCATTGTGTACTTTCATTTTCTCTTGTCTAGACTGGTTTATGTTAATCCTAATAAAAAACAAGCCCGGATGGACGTCCGGATGGGTTGAACATGTATTTTACGATTCTGACATTAGAATAAATGTTCATTTTCATATAGACTGAAGGTTTTGATTCGGACAGACCTTTGTTTAATGAACGTACACAAAACTAACAAAGCGTAAACGCTTCCAATACGCATGTACGGGGCACAATGCAACTGGATCTGGATATCGCAAAAACCAGCTGTTCCTTGATTTAATACTCACTTTGTCCCTCGAATTTCCGTATTATTAGTCCGAGGAATGTGTTTTGCGGCGCGACATGACCTCTTCGTACAGGCATGATTAAAACAATCTCCGCGTCTCCGGTTCGAACGCGCTTTTTACTCCGAAAAGTTAGAGTCGTGGTGGGGTCGCCCTCCTTTGGGTTGAGAGCATGCTAGTTCCACACAGTCTGGTCCACTTTGCTTCAGCTCTGTTATTCGAAGTTACTAAGCCCGGAGATGCAGGTGTAAACAGCGCGTCCTGGGTCTGAAACACACGCAGATCGCGGAAGATGGAGCGCGGATCGGTTCGGAGTTCGGTTCGAGCAGAAGCATCGCTGTGTGCAGGTGGACTCGGTTCCTGAGCAGCACTGACTGGGAGGGAGAGGATGAGAGAGTCAGTGACTGAGTGAGGATCATGTGGAGGCGCTCACACATCTATACTCGTTTGTACACAAACGCTGAGAGAACACACCGCTCGGGATGAGGAAGCGAGCCGACCGAGCATCCGGAGAGTCTCCTCCTTATACGCGCACACGCGCACACGCGCGCACACACGCACGCAGGCTCGTGTGGTTTGGTTGACAAGAGCCAAATTAGAGTAGTGACCAGTAACACAGCACGCTGACCTTATGGTGCAAGTAATACAAAGTTAACTGCACTATTACTATAATGGTGATGCACTTTCTGACTCAACCATCCCTATTTATCCGGGCTTGGGACCGACAATATGCACTGGTTTATGCATCTTAGTGACTTGGTACCTACAGGGCAATTCGGAGTCTTTAACAAATGGACAACACACACATTTTGTTTGTTTTACATATTTGTATAGTACAGGGTAAATTAGCCATCGTGCTTCCCATAATACTAGATTTACCATGTCATCCTTACTGTTAATTTAGCAGAACGTCAAATATGATCTTTGCTTTGTTTCAAGTGATTACTACTCTAAACTGCTATGAGATGCACGCAATTATATGAGGATGCGATGGCCTCCAGTGACACCCGGATTGGCACCTGGTCCAAGGTATATTCCAGGTTTTCACTGAGCCCACCGTGGTCAGGATGAAGCAGTTACTGACAGTAACTAAATGAACAGATGAATGGGTTTTAGCTCTCTACAGGCATCTATGTTGCAGTGAACTCATTAAATTGTGATCTGTCCATGGTGCTGATGGTTGTGAGTTCGCCATAAAACAGCATGCTACTTGTTTAATGAACACTTTGTTTTAAAAGCCTTTCTAAATAAATAAAAATCAATGTTAATTGTCTTTTGTGACTTTTGTAGACCCACATTTCCTCGTGTAAACATGATGCATATTTATTGAATGGACATTAACTCTACACACACACACACACACACACACACACACACACACACACACACACACACACGCCATGTCCCTCTAATCTCTACTGCAGTGCTTACAAATGCAAATTTGTTCAGAATGGAAAGTCTGACTGACTGTAACATCTGTCCCAGTATTTCTTAGCACCCATCTGCTCCATTCAAATAAAAAAGAAAAAAGGACATGACACATGGAGACACAAGCCACTGCAACCTTTCCAGAACAATACATTCTCCCTCTTTTAATATTGTTAATATAAAATAGTGTCATTTAATGGTACTTTGTCATTACTCCAGTTTCAGTGCGTCTGTATCACAAAGAATCAATAAGAGCAGAATTACACCCAACAGCACACAAGCACCTCCACAAATCACCCAATCGAAAAGGTTTGGCTCAGACCTTCAGTTTTTCCTGTTTACCCCTACTTCTCTCCCAATCTGGTCTTTCCTAATTCCCCAATAAAATTGTATTGCTGCTCATACCTCCCCTTTTCTGACACAGACTATCATGAGCCCCTCCAACAACCATGAAATCAACACCTGTCAACAGAGAATTCTCAAAGAGAGCTAAACTGCGACATGTGTTATTATATCATGAATAATCCAACTCAAAACCACGTGCCTCAACATGGCAGGAACTGCTGGATGCCTGGCCAGCACAGCTAAAAAGCTTGACATCTCAAAAAGACCACTCAAGTGCCCCCGGCTGAGAAATGTATCATAATTTGTTCACACTGGATTGTAAATTATGAATTAATTAAACAGTCAATTAACCAGTCGACAGAAAACCACTTATGTATTCATTTAGTTTCTACAAGTAAACTACAACAAGAGCAATTTACCAACCAACACAAAATAAAAAAGGTATTGGTGATCAATGTTCAACCATTTTAACCAGGAACCCACTAAAATAATCTTTTTTTAGAAACGAAATACTTCCCTCAGACTGTTATAGACTGTGCATGATGTACTTTTAGCAAAGTAGGTCTAAATGCTGCCATTACTGTCTAATGCCTGACAGCTCACAGCAGCTTAAGCAGGATAGTGTTTCTGTTAACAGATGTAAAAGTGAATAAAAAGGTAGCGCTGATGTTGAGATAATACATCCACAATCTGGATGCAAAACACTGCAGTCAGGACTGAGGTGAGTTCATTAAAATCAGTGGTGGGCTCACACCAGACGACTGTCTGTGGCATCATGAATTTCACATAGCTACTTTGCAAATGTTGCTCATTTGTACACTTTGAGGGTTTGACAGAGGTTTTAGTGGTATTGATCAAAGACTATGGACATGGGGCATCAATCTGTCCTTGCAAAGAATTTTTGCACATGGCAAACCAATCACATACAAAAATACTAAACATATGACATTAGCAAAATATTAAGATTTTGTTTATATTTTGTAAGAGTCATGTGTAGCATTATCTTGTTGTTATGATAGAACAATTATATACTGCATTATACAGTATTATGCTGTTTTCACAATTTAAAAAAATTAATACAAATATTTATCACTTTAGGCTGCCACAGCAGATCATGATCTACGTTATTGATTTGGCATAGTGTTTTCACCAGAAACCCTATATTTACCCTGTCTCTCTATTAATCCATCATTTCAAATTCTATCTTCACATATCTCAGCTTGTTTGATGAGTCAGCCATCATATGGTGCCTCTGAAAAAGACAGACTTAAGGGACTTGCTCAAAGACCCAACAGTGGTTACACAGCAGATCCTGGATTGATGACCTGAATCTCTACCACAATAATAATAAGAATAGGAGAATAAGAATAGGAATAAGAATGAAAATAAGAAGAATTGAATGTTTCCTGTTACTAGCATTGGATATTTTATTAGGCTAAAATTAGGATTTACAAAAAATAAATGAAAAAGAGAAAAAAACAAAATAAATACAACTTAATAAAATAGTATGTGCTTATTTCACAGATCGCAGGATTAGGCAGATTTAATCCTCATTTCATCAGGGAACCAGCAGCTTCATTAAAACATGGAGTGTTTCCTGAGAAGCTAATCGAGCTGTAGCAGTTCTGTCAGTCATGAGAGGCTGTAATTTTTCCCTGACATTAGATGAAACGTCTGTGAAAAATAAATGAACAACACTGTAACTCATTCTCATCTGAAATTTGAAAGTGAAAGAAAGAGAAAAAATACATAGAGAGCAATTGTATAAACATTTGTGAGCCTAAACGTTAGGGCCATGCTTATTTTGTAACAAAAGTGTTTGGCACATTTCAGCATCAGATGCAATTTATTGTGGGAGAGGGGTATTGAGGGGTCCCTCAGACATAATGATAGTGATGCCCATTCATTGTAGATACAATAAATGTTGGGCTGTGAGTAGTAACCTGTAGTACATGTATTAACTGCAGTAAATATAGGCAGGTGATTAGAGTGATTGTGATGAAAGGTAAATTGTGATATATTTTTTTAGGATGCAGAGGATACTCACAGGTCTCGACTCACTGATATTGGAGGTCTTCAAGGCTATGCCATCTGGTAAGGACTAAAACAAGGGTTACTGTAGCTTAGATTAAACTGTCCATCAAAGTGTATAAGGTTGTGTCGTCAAAGTCCAATCAAAATTCCTGAACACCGGTGAAACTACTGCAGTGGGTAAACAGGCATTTCTAGCTGACTGGAACTTAGTGTCATTTGGTGTAATTCTGTCTTCATGCATACATGAGTCAAGCTCATGTATCACAGGTGTGGCACAGATGGCACCAGAACATGCTGTATGATGATCCAGCTTGCGATGTACAGATGTCCTGCTGGTATAATTCCCATACCACAGGAATACTTCAGCTGTGCATATCTTAATGGGTCAAATATTGTGTTTTGATTAATCTGTGAGGTAATGAGATAATGAAAAAAACTAAACCTTTTGATAATTTAATAATTAAGAAAAAAAATAAAGCACATCTTAAGTGACCAGAGACCATTGTCTTTAATGGTATTGTCTTATACGCTTGTCACAGTGTAAAAAAGATAAATCTCTGATGGTAGCACATCTCTATAAAATCTCTGGATATGCCCCGGTATCAGAGCGATGCACAGATACCTTCCATTTCCATAACAGGTGAGGGTCACATGGTGGCTAAGTGGGTAGCACTTGCACTTTACAGCAAGAAGGTCCTGAGTTTGATTCCTTGATGGGGTTGGCACAATTATGACTGAACACATTATTTAAGCAATTGAGGGCTCATTAGTGGCATATTGGAGTACCTTAACCCTTGAGCTACTGGAAAATCCAAATGGGGTTTGGATTAGTGTACACAACTATTAAATATACATTTATCTGAAAGCCAATGAAAGAACTAGAACAATACAATGCAAACTGCACTGTCTATGTAAGTACTGATGCCTCGGTGGGGCTTCCAGGCAGTACAGCATTGGCCACTGGCTTTACAACGTTGCTTGTGTTTTCTTTTTAATTGATACTCAGGCATGTGCTGCACTGAACAATTATTAAAACCAACAGGCAAAAAACCCTCTTTAGCATCCAAAGGTGACAGCGGCAAGTCGAAATCCCATTAAAGTAGAGGTACCACACTCACTTAATTTACTCACCTTATGCATTATTTATTATTTTATATTTATAGGAATGGCATTTGTTGAGAGGCCCCATTCTTTACTTGGGCCCATGAAACTGGGGTTTGTAACATTTTCAATTAAAAAAAATAAAAATAAAAAAACAAGAATATCTGACCTTGCCTCAACTCTAACCAAAACTTCTGGGTTATTTTTCATATGAAACGATTTGTGCAAATTCTTGCAAATCTTTAAGGTAGAAGCCAAACTTGCTTTAGATTGTTTTTTAAATTAATTTGCCTAAAAGGACCAGTCACACAATTCATTTTAAAAAGTAATATGAAAGCAGATGTTCAGACTCATGCAGCAAAAGAAGAGACCACGACCAGGAATTATGATTTGAGTGTTATGATATTTTTTTAGTCTGACTGATAGAGAGTGAGAGAGAGAGAGAGAGAGAGCAAAATTTTGCTATAAACACTTTCTACAGTGCTTTGTTGCAGCTAGGAGAAAGATATTTGATATCCATGCCCTGATCTATGTCTTGACACAATACTTTCCGAGGTGGTTGTTCCTCAGACTTTATGACTTGATAAACGTTATAGAAATGAAGTGTAATTTCAGGCTCTTGAAGACCAAGAGATGTGCTTCTCCACAGATGTAACGAAGCTTAAACAGGGTACCACTCTGTCACAAGGCATCTATTTATAGCAATAGCTGTTTGTGGTATGTGTGCTCTATGACCTGCATGTATGTCATGAAACTGCACTTGTGCTCTGTGCGATGTCACTAAAGTTAAATCGAATCTTCTGTAATGTAGATCTAATGGACATGCAAACTTTTGCTTTAAATGTGGCGTATCCTTCCAGTATCAGGGTGTGTTTCACAAAAATATAGGATGCAGCAGTGACGAGCTTAACGTGCTGCATGGCTAGACAAAATTTCCCTAACAAACTAGCAGTTTACTCACGTACTCTTTACTTTCTCTTACTCTCACTTCCACACAACTTCATTCAATATGCTGTCTTCTTGCATTTGTATTATAATTCCACCAAAACTAGAACAATGTTTGTTAATGATT
>JAYDZF010000008.1:3149241-3178858 GCA_034509105.1 Microcambeva barbata | reverse complement strand
CCTGGCTGAGGTGACAGTCGATCGAACCCAGGATTGAACCCAGGACCTCCTCGCTGTGAGGCGACAGTGCTACCCACTAAGCCACCGTGCCGCCCTAGTTCCTTGTTTTGAAAAATAAAATATTTCTAATCTGTCTAAGGTAAGTGAGCTAGTGGAATGCCCATCACTGCAGCTCTGTCGGGATTCAGCCACCCACTGCCATCTCTGCAAAATAGATTTTTATGCAAATTCCCCTGCATTGATTACTCTGCCTTTCATTGACTTACTTAGAATTTGTGAAATGCACATGTAATTAGATGATGTGATAATCATTATTGCATAAACAAAGCTGCACAAACCTTTTTAAAATGTGTTACATGGAACTATAGATGAATCTGTCAAAACAAAAACATCAAAAACACCCCCTCCTCCTTTGGATGTTTTGGATGGAATAATAAGCTATAGATGACGTGACAGGACAATATGATCCACTGACAGATGGACAGAGAGGCCAGTGAGCGTCTCTCTCGCTCAGACGGGCAGATGTCCTGTGTCTTGGCACGAGAACGGGCTGGGGGGGAAGAGCAGTCGCTGAAATCGTGAAGCTGAAACTCGAGTGCTCCTCGGGGGGTTGACTGGTCATTTGATGTCCAGCACAAGGGCAGCGTGTGATGGTGAATGAGCTCAGGGAGAATGGTCGACTCTGCAGTCTGTTGCAAGACTGGGGTTGGCAGAAGGGGCACAAAAGAGGAAAAGGATTCAGACACTTTCTTGTGTAACTTACAAAATCTGAAGAGAGAACAGTTTGCTTCCACTAATATTATACAGGGGACATCTTTTCTGTTTCTTCTTGCATCAGTCGAATCCAAAGCAACTTAAACTACTCTGACAGTATATGGTCTAGACGTCTGAGAATTGTAGGTAGGGCTGGACCCATCTGATACTCAGTATCTTATATTGGCCCTGATCAGCAGATCGGATGTCGGAGAGAAAAAATATGCGTAATGTGATCTGATACTGTTGCTTAATGTTAACAGCATGTGGGAGCAAAACATGTTGTTCAGGTGCAGTGACAGACTCCTGAGATAAAAAAGTGAAAGCAAACTTTAATTCCACATTTTACACAGCTTCTGTTTTATTTATTTTGTGGTAAACAGTGAAGGTGAACTAATATATAACAAAGAAAACAACCTACAATGTGTGGAGATGAATAGAGAAGTGTTAAGTGCTTTCACTCTTGGATTTGCAACTAGCATAATCAATAAGCAGTGCTTTACCACTACTGTACAGGGGGTGTGCACATGGTGGGAAAAGCCTATCAAAAGGTCCTTTCTGTGCAGAGTTTGCACAGGGTTTCCTCCGGTACTCCGGTTTCCTCCCATAGTCCAAAGATATCACACCAGTTTGATTGGAGACTACATTGTACTGTAGGTCCCCTTCATAAATGGCTTCCAGCCTGCTGATTAGTCCCAGGTGGCTCTTAATTCTAAGCAAAACACATGCCCTGAGCAAGCTGTATTCCTTTCTCTACTACCCAACTCAAAATGTTCTAATCATAATGATGAAGTTAGTACGGATTAATAAATATGTAACTTGGAAACACTTTAATAACAATAATTTGCAAACCATTTTGGAATATTATTTTAACCAAATACGATTTGAAAAACAAGCTCAAGCAACAACTTTCAATGGGTTGAATTAACACCCTCTTCCCATGACCCTGTGACCACATTACCCCTGTCATTCCCAAAAATTAACAAGATAGAGAAATTCATGAAATAAAAAATGAAAATTTGTGAAACAAAAATTTCATGTGACTGCTGAGGACTTCTGAGAGGCCTCCATATTTAACCCATGAAGCTTAAAGTTTGTCCAGCGGGCAGGTACATGTCAGATGTCGTGGAGAAGTGTGGGCCTTTTTGATTGCCTAAGAGGGACCGAGATGAGAAGAAGCCCAGCTGAAAGGAAGTGGATCTCAGTTCCACACAGCTCCTGCTGTGTAATTAATCGCTAGTGATCGAAGGTGAGGTCCTGCCGCCCCATATAAAGGGCCTTTTCTCCCTCACGGCCCAACCTGCGGTCATCAGGCGTTAGGCAACATTAACTGCCTTCGCCGGAGCCACTTCAGAGACGAGAATAGAGAGTGGGGAAGTAGACAGGAGGCTCTGGAAGGGGCTGGAGCCTCGGGAGTTGCATGAGAATTGTGCCTGTGTACCTTTCATCTTAGCCGAGATTTGTAGAAGGTTCAGGCCGTAGAGGTTCTTTGATTCTCTTTAATTCATTTGCACACCAGATTCACTTATCTGGGGATAACCTGAGAATGATAATGAACCAGAGAGTGCCAGAGCAAGGACCTTTGCCTTTGAATATGCTTACGTGGATAGAGGGAATCTTTTCTTTTCTTTTTATCTTGCAATGGGAGCTGAATCTTATTAGTGTCTGTCATGAGATGTCCTCTCTACAGATCTAAGGAGGTTTTAACTAGTGCTGATATTGGCCCAAAACACTAGATCAGAAATCAGACATGAAATCTTGTTCAAAATATGTAAATAACTCTTAATTTAAATTACACAACATCTTCTTGTGTAAAGCAAAGGACACAGAGTTACATTCCAACAGTTTTGTTTATTGTCAGCTCACTCGGCTACTCTCAAAACAAAACGCACCTTGATGACATCATTTACATGTTACTGGACTGCAATTCATCTTAGTCTTATCCTCCTTTATTGTCAGTACAACAATATGTACAGGACACACAGAGGACTGTCACTCAGACCAAGTGCGTGGCAATAAACATTAAACATGCGTAATAATAATCTAAATAATTAAATACATTTGCAACAGCTATTCAGAATTAAAATACATTGATCCACCTAATCTTTTAGTAATAAAAACACTGTTTAAACACACACATTTAATGGATGATAAAGAAAACCTACCTTGTCCCACTTTGGAGATTCCTTTCACCCTCAACAATAATTCAATTAGTGTACTGATTTAAAATAAACTACATGGTTTCCCATTTACCCACAGACATTCTCTTTAACATCCAAGCCCACTTGAGTTTTTAAAAAGCTAAAAATGAGAAAATAACCACAAATGCTGTGTGTAAAAGTGCAAATAAATACAGCAGCTGTGCAGATCTATGATGCTGTACTGTATTTATTCCCAAATAATACTTGTTTCTCAGTCTGGGCATTGTTAGTTAGATAGCTACTTTACCCATGGTGCATTGAGACATGTATTATTACTGCTTAGTTGTTTGACAGGATATTTATTTAATGTTATATGTACTCTCATTGATTGCAAACAAACACATTACAAAAATACCAGAGCAAAAATAAAGCTGGGTTATATTGTAGGCGAGTTGAACCAGAGCCCGTGGTTGCCGAGGCGAAGAAAACATTCTGTCCGAACGGTGATCACCATTTCAAAATCATATTCGGCGATGAATATTTATCACTTCAGAGCTGTGCGTATTTTCAATCAATAGATTTTACCCACCAGCAGAAAAACAACATTTTCCCCACCATCCTACATCCAGATAATACATAATCATTACTGATGAGATGCCTCGCATTAACATTTATGGATTGAAACACCACATTTTTCCATAACCATAAACAGTCCCTCTCCCCTCACCTTTGAAAAGTAGGAATGCGGCTGTATCATCAAGTTTTCGCTCATCTGTAATTCATCAGCCGTGTTCAACATGCAACAGTACAAACACTGGAATAACATGAACCTTGCATCGAGTTCATAACAGGCCAGAGAATCCGTGTGAGTACAACCCTCGGCCCACCTCCAGGAGACGGAGATACTATATTCTGCTGTGGATTCTGGCATGGTTACAGAATGTATTAAGGAAAGCACATTACAAAAGCTGTAGGAGGAACTTTAGCATAACGCATAAGTTTAGCATAGTGCACACTTTGGCATTACCAAAATAAGTTCCCTAAAATCCATGACTTTATGACATGTACATGATCAGTTGTCAATTGTTTAAATACACAATTGTTTAAATACACATGTACACACATACAGAGAGAGAGAGAGAGAGAGAGAGAGAGAGAGATGTACTGCATATCATTTTATTCTTAGAATATTTCATTATTCCTGTTTTTTGTGACTGGATGGTTGGAACAGATAGTTCAATTAGAAATATTTTCTTTAGCAAAACAACACTGTACTCCTGCTTGCCTGTGGACAGACACACATGTAATTCTGTTTTTTTTATTGTTTGTTTTCTTTCCTGAATTTTCTTCTTAATCTTGTTGTGTCCAATTACCCAAACTGCATTAAGCTTCCCCACTCTGTGCTACCAATACCACCCTCCAAATCACCACAACTGCCACTCACACCCTCTGACACGTGTGCAGTGTCGACTGCATTTTTTTTATCTGCACAAGACAAGTTCATATGCAGATCAACTTTGTGTCCTGAAAGCCACACTCTGGTCAATGAATTATCCCTTGGCTTTATGCAAAAATTCAGCCAACAGAGGTCGTAATTTCCTCACTAATGTCTGGCCCCCACCCTTGATGAAGAACAGCCAATTATTATTCATGTAGGTGTCATATGTGCCAAATGGCAAAGATTATATTTGAACTCTCAGGTCTGGTGTGCTAGCTTGTTTTATCGCTTCATTACCTTGGCACCATACACCTTTATATATAAATATGTGTGTGTGTTTTCAGATTTCATATAAAACATGTTTAATTGTGGTTGGCAGGCAGTAAAACAGTAAGGTGTTATGGCCTATAGAAATGAGTAAAAACATTTCTTCGATTACACCAAATGAAAATTAAACATTCTATTTCGGGTCTTTTCTCTGACAGCCCGTCTCTGTGCAGCAGGGAACTGAATAACTAAATACAGATCAATGGCACATAATAGCTCTCCAATCCCCATCAATACTCAATTAATGGAAAGCATGGGAAAAATATCAACCAGCCGGCAGCTCATGCAGCTTTAAAACAGTGAGTAACGATTGCTCAGCTACCACTTTACAGCTCTGGAAAGGCCCGTTGGGGCTCATGGGGGAGTTTGGACGATAAACAGTGGGCAGATTCACAAGAAGAGGAAATTGAAGAGTGGCTGGCTGACAGGTGAGGAGAGGCCAGGAAAAACCTCAGTGGAACCGAGGCATTCTCGTTTCTCCTAATATAAAAGTGGACTTAATTTGTGCTGTTGTCTGAGGAATTTTAAAGGCAAGGGTTTTCCTCACTCTCTTTTCTCTGCTGGACTGATTTTTGAGGTGAGGTTTTAGGTTAAGTGTGCAGTAGATCAGCTTGACTGAATAACTATGGTTTTACAGTTTACACTCTGTAATTCAGTTTTTTTAATTGCATAAAAATATATGTTTTTATAAAAGTAACAGAATTTATTGTTTAACTGACAATTTCTAATAAAAGTTAAATTAATCTATTGAAAAAAAAATGAAATGAAATGTTAAACATTAATGAATAAGTAGATAATAAAAATAGATTCAATAGTTCAGTGTTTGTATATTACAATGGATGGAGGGGTGGGTGAATGGATGGATGTAAGGTTGTATGGATTGGCTGGATATATGGATGGATGTGATGTAAGCTTGGATGAATGGGTAGGTGGGTAAATATACAGTATAGATGGATGGGTCAATGGATGTAGGGTTGGATGAATTGATGGTTGGGAGATATAGGGATCGGTGTAAAGTTGGATGATTGAATTATATGGATGGGTGTAAGGATGGAGGGATGGGTAGGTGTGTATATATAGATGGTTGTAAGGTTGGATGAATGGATGGACAATTGACCGGTTTGATGGATAGAGGGGTGGGTGGATGGATGGAAGTAAGGTTGGATGAAGGGATGGCAAAAAAAGGATCGATCTGTAATCTGATAAAGCTGGCCTTATATTTTAAGTTTACTAAGACACATTATGTTGCACCCTGGCCAAGTCCATCAGACTGTCAGTGATGGAAAGTCTTTCCAGACTAGAGACCTGACACACTGAGTTGTTGAAACATAACATCATGCTGGCACAGATGATAAAAATGCTGAGCTTTTGATTATGACCAGTATTACCACCACTGTAATGGTTTACGATAAAATGTTACCGTAAACTATTTAAGCAGACAATTACAGAGACAAGAAACTAATTCCATAGCTGTTTAATTATGTATGCTCTTTTTGTCTGCTAAGGTGCATTACAAAATCAATGACTGGATTTTGTTGCTGTAGAACTAACCAATGTGTGTGTGTTTTATTGTAGGTGTGTAAGCCTTTCCCAGTATTTCCCAGCTTCTGACATTTTAGCAAGCAAAAATCTATCCAATCTCAACATTGAATTGAAAATTCAGCACAGAAGTTTATTTATTAAATTAAAAGAACAATGATTTATATGCCACATTAAAAAAACAGGTCCTGTCACAGGCAGCAGCCATAATGAAGACCTGTATAGCTTAAATGGATGGCTTTGATTGCTACACTTGTAGTAACAGTGTTTGAAAGTGCTATCCGATCAAGCAGCGAGAAAGCACTAAGCAGACAGATGATTAGGTGCTGCAAACGAGGCTTGTCGCCGGGGGAAATTGATGACTCAATACAGGAGAAGATAGACGACTTCATTTGTATCATATGAAAAGTCCCAGTACTCATAACATACTGATGATTGAACTTAAAGGGAAGCATCGATTATATCATTACATTTAGATCTACTTCTCCTTATCTGGAATATATCCAAGCATCAAAAAACAAGACACAAACAGAAGGAGTTGTAAAATGATTTAAGGGAACCACGGTAAACAAGGGAAAGTTAAGGATGGAGGGAAAATTGGAGATTATGAGAGTAAGATTGAGAGAATAAAAGAGAGAAGGTGAGGGCAGGAGAGTGGGAGTGAAGGAGTGAGGGAACAAAGAAGAAAATTACTTCAGGCGATCACTGCTGGCAGAGTGTTGGCAGTGCTCTCTCTCTGTCTCTTTTCTTCTTCTTCCTTTTTTTCTTGTAATTTTAAAATGTTTCCCTGCACCTCTAACAAAGGGGCAATAACAATCTACAGATGACATGTCATCACATTCTGACAAACTTCTCAAATGAATTTGACCTTCATTTTTACCTATCTGCTTCCTTTTATTTTGACACACTTTATTTTTTTAAGCTCTAGCCCCACGGTCAATCTCGCTGTCAAAATATACCAAAAGGCACTTTACAACAGTGATGATGCCTGAGGAAGCCTTTTATGTTTTTACCAGTTTTCCAAAGGCTTATTCCATGTTTGAATGAACTCTAAACACTTCTTTATAGCAATGAAGATAAATACTCATAAAACTCTTTTTTTAAAAAAAGCTCAATACACATCATTTCAAAAGACATGTAGGTTTTTATTTTTTGTAGCCTTGTAGTTGAAGTTTTGGATTATCATTCAAACGGCTGAGCATTTATATCCTGGCTCTGCCAAGCATCCCATTTGTTGGGCCCATGAGGAAGGCCCCATAACCCTCTCAACTCCAGGTGCTACCATAAAATGGCTGAACCCAAAAAAAGTCCTGGGATTTGCAGCAAATAGTTATATATTGAAGTTATATATTGTTTCTATTCTCTGCTTTGTAGGTGGCAAACAAGCTTGTTTGTTAGGGATCTACAAAAGTTTTTTGATGACTCGTAAAAAAAAATCGTAAGACTCATCACCAATGAGGAGGACACAGAGTACAGATGACTGATTCAGAACTTTGTGAACTGGTGTCTGCAGAACCAGGTAAATTCGGGAAAAATCAAATAACAGGTGGCGGATTTCAGGAAGTGCACCCTGAATTGACATCAAGAGAGATTACTATTATAATTACCAGGGTGTTCACCTGAACAACAAAATGGACTGGTCAGTGAACACTGTTGTACTTTACAAAAATGGTCAGAGCAGACTTTATCTACTGAGAAAACTGAGGTCATTTGGAGTACGGGGCACTCTTAAGGACCTTGTTTGCCTCAGTGGTGGCATCAGACATTTTTAAGGTGTGGTATGCTGAGGAAACAGCATCTCTACAACATACATGAAGAGATTGAACAAACGTATCTCTGTTTTGGGATGCCCCTTAGACCCAGTGCAGGTGGTGGGAGACCAGAGTATGATAACCAAGCTGGCTTCTATGCTGGAGACTCCTTCCTCATGCATGAGACTCTGGCAGCATTGGGCAACTCTTTTAGTGACAGGCCTCTTCTACCCAAGTGTATTAAGCATAAGTCCTTCCTTTCTAATGAGGTTAGACTTTTTAACCAGCACTGCTCCCAGTAGATCACATAAACACTCATTAAAGATCAATGTGCAATATTTGTCATTCATTTTTCATATGCAATTAATAAATCTACAATGTGCAACTATTATTATAATATGTTTTTTTTCCTAGGGTTCTTTTTTTATTCCATTTTTAAATATTCACATCATATTGTTGATATCTAGTGACTCGCTATCCATTCACTGTTACAACAATGTGGATTTTTCCACTGTGGAACTAATAAAGGATTATCTTATCTTATCTGTAGGCAAAACAACCCCACAAAATAAAATCATCGTGTGATACCCCACCAAAATAGTATGCATTGTCTTTATTAGCATCAAGATATTCTAATTTCTAAATCATGGGCAGTTTTAAATGTCCTTGGTTCAAGGCTCACAACTGCTGTTAGGACCTTAAGCAAAACCATGAACTCTTAATTGCTCACAGTACACTAAGTTGATCTAGAAAATGTTTTTTATGTAAATGTTTTCATACTACATTTTATTCTGTTAGTTTTATATTGTTTTATGTATATTTACAGAAAAAACAAATACTTATAATTAACATCATGAGGCAAAATTATGTGGTACAGTGACTGATGTTTCTTCTGTGTTTGTGGCAGTAACATTCTTGAATCTTAAATCAAAGCAAAGTAGATGTTCTTTATCATGGATAAGTGGATTCACAGAAGCCCAGCATTAGAAAAACCATTTCCAAGCACCGATAGAAGTGCTGTAAAAACACCACAATTATACTCCAGGAAACCACAGTGTGCATAAAGAGGTCAACGAAAAGAAAGCAGCGGCAGCGTGAGGTACGAGCTCTAAAGCCGCTGATATCACAGCTACCTGGTTAACAGTTCAATCATCACAGTAAACACAGCCGAACAGAGATGGAGTGTGACATTTCCTGGTGAGTCTGCTCGGCAGGCCTAAAGTGACACAGAGCACTACGTGTTGGAGGCTTCAAAAAATGCCACTTCAGATGCGGAATCAATTTGCATTTCCCCTGAGCCCGGCTAACACACGCCTGTCAGGCGAGCATCCAGATCCGCCGTCAATAATGATGTTATGGAGGAGGCTCGCTGAGGGGAAACGAGATCAAATTCAGAGACTGATGCTAGATGTTTTAAAAGATTACTCTACGCTGTGTGTACTTGTGTCTGTGTGTGTGTGTGTGTGTGTGTGTGTGTGTGTGTGATTGCATGTGTGGCATTTCTGTCCAGGGTTAAGAAACAACAGCGCAACGTGTCGTCTGTGGCATTTTAAGCACAGATAAAAGAATAGAATAATTAAAAGAGAATGCTAACGTCCCATTTCTATATTGAAGTGACCTACATTAAAAAGGAAACACTAAGTAATACAGACAATTAGGGATTTCAAAATAGTAATTAAGGTATTAATGAGAAACCAAACTGTCAACGTTAGAGATGTGCGGCTCCAACGTCTTAAATTATTGTTGTAATTAAAATGGTACTTTGATAGCCGACTCTCAAAAGGAGGATAATTGCCACCAAATTAGAACAGAAAAATGTGTCACTACTCAGATCAGGGAGGAGAAGGATTATTAAGACATCACTTTTAAATAATGGCCCATTCTTGACATTAATGAGGATATTTATTGCGAAGTGGCAGAAGTACAGATATCAGCTGTGATCAGTTCATCATTAAAGTCGGGTCGGTGCTGGCTCTCACCATGGTAAAAGGGTAACTACATGACACTTTGGCTACTTTGTGAAAATGTGGAGCCTATGAAAGATGATAGTCTGGAAGGTACCTTTTTTAAGGTGGAGCTGGGGGATTGATGGGCGCTATTGGGGTGCATTTTCCTCTCATTCATTGTTTCTGTCTGGTGTAAATATGGGATATTCAAGTAGTGGAAGATGACCTCTGAACCATGGCACTGCAGGCTTGTTAGCTGCATGTGGATGGATCGGAGGCTGAGAGAGATAGGGAATGAATAAGAGTTGGAGAGCAGGGTGGGAGGACTGGACGGCACCATTTCACTTTTAATACAGGGAGAAATCATGAGCAGGTAGACTGCAGGTGTAAACATTAGAACTTGCTTTTCACTTTCTCACCATCACCATCTTTCTAAGACCTAAGCAGTCCGACCCGGTGACCTTCGCTTTCACTCCTTCCCTCGGCCATGATGGACAGATGGACGGAGGTGTAAAAGTTGTGTGTTCTGAAACTTTGCACAGCACAGCTAAGTGCTAATTGGAGGTGTGTAGCGCTGGCTTGGCAGGAGGTACCAGCCACTTATTTTCTTTCTCTCTCTCTCTCTCTCTCTCTCTCTCTCACACACACACACACACACACAAACACACACAAAAAGATAAAGTGAGTCCTTCTCAAAGCCAGTCAACAGCTCTAGAGACTTATATCGTTCACTATTGATTATTTTCTGCTCAGAAAATTAACAATCAACAATTAATCTTCAGTTATTCAGTATCTTTAGTTTAGGAAGAATTATTGAGTGGGAATCAATTTCAGCTGCTTTGTTCACAGATGAGAGTAAGTTAACACTGACAATATGTGAAATGCTGAAGTGTGAAATATCTGGGAAGAAATTTAATTGTGCTCACACAAACTTCCATGTGATCACCAGTGGAAGCCTGATTACTCAGGATGAAATAATTTGAGACTTATTAGACTAGTGCATGACAATACCAGGTGCCATGTGACCAGAGTCTGTAGGCAATTCCCAGATGGCAAAGCCATTATTGCCATTGACTGAACCCTCATGTTTCCACACACGAGTCCAGATGAGAACCTCTGGGACTTTCTCTGTGATTTTAAATCCATGTTCATTTTTGTTTATTTCAGCAAATATTTTTTACTTGAAACATTTTAACTTCACAGTAAGAAGGTCCTGGGTTCGATCCCCAGGTTGGGGTGGTCTGAGCTCCTTCTGTGTGGAGTTTGCATGTTGTCAATCATTGTAGTATATTTAAAGTTTGAAAGAGCCAGTCAGTCTTGTGGTTAGGGTACAGGACTATTAATCCAAAGGATGCTGGTTCAAACCTCACCACTGTAAGTTTGCTGCTGGCGGGCCCTTGACCCTCATTGCTCAGGGTGTATAATGTTTCTGTAATTTAAAATGCTTTGGATAAAGGCATCTGCTAAATGCTGAAAATGTAAATGTAATTAATTATAGTAGGGGTTTGGACTTTTTATTTAATTTGACAATGTAAATTATTTTATATTATCTTTAAAATGATGCAGTTTAATTATTTTTAACACAGCATGATATTAACATGATCAGTGAATCACTGACTGCACGCAAGACAGCAATGAAGTATGAGATAAAAAAAAGAGATGAAAGCTGATAAACTCTCCATCTATGTAAATCCAGTAAATAAAATAAAATAAATAAATAACCCCGCTAATGTCTTATTCAGAACAATAATATGTAATAATAGGGGGGAGGGGGAGGCAGACATACAATGAGCTGTGTGGGTTATAAATGGCAGAAGTGAGGGGGCTTAGTAATATATTCACAGGGCACACTGCACCCGGCACAATCAGCAATCAATGAGGAACAGCCTCTCTGTGGATCCCTCAGGACTGGTGTAAGACATCTCTTCAGGTCCATGCTCAAGAACAATGAGATGGATTACTTTGTCTGACCTCTTAGAAAATAATAATGCAGAATTAATTTAAATTCTAAGATAAATGATAGGCTAGATAAATGCATCCTTTATAAAGTACACATGGTTTATTTCCCAAGATATGGAAAAACCCAAAGTGCTTAGACTGAGAGAAAATTTGTCAGCCTGGATTATCAAAAAACAGATCTGCCATTAAAAAAAATGAAAAAAGGCAACATTGTCCAACAATCTTAAGATTGTAATGCACTTTAGAGACAGTCACGCTAATAACAAATTGATGTTCCTTATTTGTTGAATATCTTTCACCAGCAACATACTGATCAGGCTTTAATGCTTTACATCAGATACCCCCCACCCCTCACCCTTCAAATACCAGACATATGCATTCAGATAACAAACCTAAGATTTAATCCATACATAAAGTAGTAAAGTAGTAAAACATTACTAATGGAAAAAAGACAAATAAGAGCTACATAAGTCCAAATTCTCAACAAAGGTCAAATGTCACCATTATTATTAATTATTATACAATTATTATAAAACTTAACAGATCGATTGAGGGTCCACCTAATCTTTTTCACTTTGAAATGACACACATCTTCCCTAATCCAGTAATTATATATTGTTGGGATGGCATATTTCCATTTAAGCAAGAAATGAGCAAGAGAACAATATATTTACTTCCCATCTACTAAGAGAAGCGTCCATAAGCAAACAATGCAATAAATGAGTGTGGTGTTCAATCAAACCTGTAATCGGTTCATTAATGCTTCTACTTTGTAATGCTTCTACTTTGTAACCTTGGTTTATTAAGAATTTCAAAAATAAATGACACTTTTTACATCGTAACTTTCCTTTGTGATGCAATTTTCCCCCATTGTACCATTTTGGATTGTGTAGCTGGTATACCGATAATGGATTCATTGATGGCTTTCTCCTATAAGCTCAGCACCAGGAGCCTCACCCTGATTACAGCCCATGTGGACTATTGGTCAAAACATAAATTCTGCAAGTGGACACACTTCTCTTTTTGCACAATGCTGAGGTTCCATTGGAACACCATAGTTTTTGCACCAATTTTTCTGGCAGTGACCAGGACAAGCAGGCCAATTGCATCACCTTCCAATTCCATCAACTTTCATTCTCAGAGAAGATTTATTTTACTAAGTAAAAATACAAATTATTGAATTATCTGATTGAAAAAATCAGCATGTTCCAGTCATTCAGTCACAGAACATATATGACATTCTTTACATGTTCCTTACTGGTTTATATTCATATAATCAGGGCTGTGTAAAAACAAACTCTATCAACAATTAACATATGTTTTTTCCCTTATACACACTCAAGCTGGTGTGCAAGGCTTGTTAGAAGTAAAAAGATAAAACATAGCATAGTGCTCCAATTAGTACAACACTGTCTATGTGCTGCCTCAGTCTAATGTCCTCATGACATGTGGCTGGGGCTGACCAGGCTGACCAGGCTGGGTGTGTGTATGTGTGTACAGCGTTTAGAGAAAGAGGGATGAGAAAGTAAAGAAAAGGTTAGAGAGGTAAAGCAATGAGAAAAAAAGGATGAGAGGAAGACAGAGCATGAGAAGAGAGCAAGACAGAGAGATGCAATGGCTTAAGTGTTCATTTGAGTGGAGAGACAGGTCCTATTAACATTTAACAGCATTTGTGCAACTTGGTGCGGAGGTTATGATGCAAATGAGCGAGAATTAAAAGTGGCCAGAGGTTTGGCATTGATGGATTGCAGTCTGGCAGTGTTCACACTTCCCAGTGTCCATCAGAGGCGATTACTATGTAATTAAAGCTTATTTCTGGACTCTCTGCCGCATAATTACTTTGTGAATGTAGCCATCATCTAAACGCTAGCAAAAACGCTTTAGCATTTAGTCTGCTAGTCATTTCCACCAGCTTGTGTCAGATATAGTCATCAGACGGTGCAAAAAGAACTGTCACTTTTAATAAGAGGCAAAAAATTAAATGAAACGGTATGCTTATTACAGAAAAATTAGGCTTTCAAGAGTCCTTTCTGCTATTTGCATAATTTATTCTTTCTTTTTTACTCTCTCTCTCCCGCCTTCTCTCTGGCTTGCCCCAAGCTTTAGGCAATTTCCCTCACATTTAAATAGATTGCACATTTAAGGCTACTTAAGGAAAATTATCACTTTGCATATTTTAATTGTTATGAAGGAAGTGATTTGAGAAAGGTCTGTGCCTCCTCTTCTTGAGAACAGCTTTGTATGTGTGCTTGTCTCTGTGTGTGCATGTGTGTGAGTGTGTGTGTGATGTGGGCTGGATGCTGTGGCGTCGCAGATAACCCCCAAGTTCACACACATCCACTCGACTTTCATCAGGATGCTAATGAGGAACCTAACACTAGGACAAGAGAATCTTTCATATTTACAAAATAGCCACTAATACCTGGAGTGTAATTCTTGCACACAACTTTATTTTCCACCTTTATCTTTAGAGTTTAAAAATCAAGACAATTCGTTTACAGACCAGACAAACAGGTAACATACCCATCTAATCTGGTATGATTTGAAAGTATTTAACCCTTTGTCTGGGGGTATTGGTTATATGATTGTCCCTTTAGTCAAAGCAGGCACCCTTGAATGCCAATTCAGTAACAGACTACTGTGTTTATTGCAGTATGGCTGCCGTGCCACAGCTTGCTTAAAAGGTGCTACACAAATATATTTAACTTGACTTGGCTTTGAAGGTGAGTCTTCAATTTTGAATTCGGATTTGAGTCCTTGCTATAATGAATACAGACCAGCACAAATATATCAGAGTGCAATCGCCATTAGCCTCTTATCTCGGATCCGAGTACTTAGAATCACCTGAGCAATGACATCAGAGGGGTGTTTGTGTCACACTGAACAAATAAAAGATTATGATTAAGTTTTACTTTAGGTAAAACAGACCAGTCAAGGCGGGTGTACATTTAAATATAAGCAATACTGAAGTTGTATGATATTGATTTTTTTTTAATAGTCTATTATATTGTTCATTGTAAAGGTTCCTTGCATACTTGTAAATTGTAGAGTTCATATTAAGAAAAAAATATGACTAAGGTGATACAAATCTGCAGGATAAGCTGAAATGCACAACTTCAAATATATACTGTTCCTTTGCCGGTTAGGGTTAATCACATTTTCTTAAATTTCAGATATTTTCGCTCTACTGCTGCACTGCGTAGTTTACACAGAACTCTTCCTTCATATTTAAGCATACTTTTTGTGAAAATAAATGCATTTTAAAGTGGATGTTTCAGTAAATGGTTTTAATGGAAACCAGAGACTCAATGAGTGAATTATTACTCACAAGCTAAAGAATTCAGACATAAAGCTCTAGCCAGGCAGATTGGTAGCTACTTTCATTTTAATGACCACAGAGCCAGTCATCCAGATGTCAGAAAAAGACAACAGCAATTCATAAAATGACTATACATTACATAAATATTCACCACACTAATACATTGTTTACATATATACAATTCGACTTGAATACAATATAAACATATGCTTCAGTATCTATGTCAAAATTGTTGATTTGAGGTATGCATGTTCTTCCATGTCTTCTGTGGTTGAGAAGCTCTGACAGAAATTACAAATATGGACACAAAATGAGACACCTTAAAAAAAGAATAAGAAAAAAAAAAACATCTTTTATCGCTGTCTCTTCATCCGTCACTTTGATAACCTTTGTGTTTGTGATTGTGCCGGAGTGTGTTGGCGGTGTCTCTGAGGGGAACCCTGCTGAATTGCATCCATTAGGAAAGGCTTCTTTTAATGTGCATGGCCGTGGAAATGACACACAGTCGATCACAAATGAAACAACAACAGGCACCAAATGCACCTAGTTTTCAGTGTTAATTGTACAGCAGCAACCTACGCACAAACCATCAACGACATAATTATGCCTTCAGGATGGAAAATCTGAAGCATTAATGTCTTATTCACAATGAAAAAAGAAAGAAGGAAACAACCCCCTTAAAAATACCAAAGAATTGGGATAATGATTAAGAATCATTATTGAGAGGGTTTAGTGAAAGGAAGCAGATAACACTGATCAGATTTTTGAATTTGTAATTTACAATAGATGTTCTCAAAAACAAGCCCTGCTGAACATGCTTGAGTTGGTCTGAGTCGTAAATAAATGTTTAGGGTATTCTGCACAGGTATAGTTTAAATACAGCTTTATATAAATCAAATATACAATAAACTTCTAACACTATGGGGATACCTGACTTTTTGGACATTCTTTTTCAAAACCATGGCCTGTAATTTGGTTTCTTCCATTTGTGCTGCCAACAGCCTCCACTCTTTGGTTCTACACAAGACTGTGAAATGTATAAAATTTTGGGAGGTAGAAACTAGTGTTAGGCAAGAACGTCAGTATTCCAGTTCATCTGGGTTTAATTACAGCTGTGTAACATAGAATTAATTCTTTCTTGTTGCAACATGACTTTACTTTTTTTTACTTTACTTTACATTTAGCTGACGCTTTTGTCCAAAGCGACTTACATAACTGTTTTTGAAACCTCAATATTATGCCATTTCACTGTTTGATTTAATAGTCACATTGAAATGTATGTGTTCCTAATAAAGAGCTGTTTATGCATACAGTATAAAATACATTAGTACTAAAATATTTATGTAATTTTTTTCTGTCAGGGTAGCATGTGGGGTTCATTCTGTTTCAGGTTGCTGTAACATTACATGTTCTTCGTGTCTATGGGTTTATTCTGGGAGCTCCAGTTAACTGAGGACACTGAATTGTCAATTATCAGTACTGCACTCTGGGTGTTACTGTGTGCCTGGCACCCATTGAGTGGTGCACTGCACCATCCCTCATAACACTGGGTTTAAGTGCTTTTTCAAACAGCTAGTGTTTAAGTGCTTTTGTCATTAGCACAATGACATCAATGATATGTTATCCGTTGGATTTAAACTTTCAACCTTTTGGTTCAGAGCCACATGCTTCAATTGCAGGGTTAAAACATTTATTTTACAAAATAAAGATCTGCCTTTGTTGAACAGTAGGTTCGCATTTTCAAGCAAATTGTACTCAGAGTAGGATTAGTTTTAATATGTTTCATGACCAACTGGATGCAGGTTTAATAAGAGTTAGCTACAAGCCATTTGTAAAGTAGACTGTCAGGAACCAAGTCATTTGGTAAATTAGAATGACTGGCCTGTCAATAAAAACACCCGTGTGTATGTACAATACATAACCAAATGTCTGATTAATTACTTTGGCTATTTGATTCATACAATTTGCTAACATGCACATATAATAACCCAGCATACATGCAGGTTTCATAAACACCTTTTTACTGAGTCAGTTCCCTTGTCTGGCCCTGTATAGATGCTTCTATATTTTATTGGTTGTCAAGTGGAAGCGAGAACTGAGCACTGCATTTTATATACATTTTAATAATCTGTTCTTTGCTTTAACACTAATGTTCCTATAATGCCTTCACAACAATCATTGCTTTCCAGGAGCTTTGGGGATTGGGTTTCTAGGGTTGAGCAGCTGTGTTACTATAGGTTTATTAGCATTATGCACAATAGAACAGCTTCTCCAATGGTATAAATCACACCAGCACTGGTCTCTAGAGAGGTGAAACCATATTGACAAATCACACTTCTGGAGTTGGAAGGGATAAATCTGGGCTTGGCATTTTCCATAAGAATACAACCACCCACATGCTAAGTTGCTTTGTTGGAATGACATTTTTTTGTTTGTTTTTGTTTTGGATACAACCATCAGCAGAGTTGGTGGAAATAGTAGTGAAATATAGTACTCAAGTAAAAGTACTATTAATTTGATCAATGTTTTAAAAGTATGAATAAAGTTGCTCGTCTCAAAATCAACAGAAGTAAAACAAAAATTAAAGGGTTTGGGGCTTAAAACCATTGTTAAAGTCTAGCCACCATATTCAGTGCAGCAGCTTGCCAGACATTTGCATTTTTTATGTAGTAACAAATGTTATTTCAAAAGCAGCAAATTACAATTCTTAATGCAAAACATATTTTAAATGTTGTGAAAAACACAGGCACAAAAATATATGTAATTTATTACTTTCCACTCCTGGTCACATGTTATGGTCCATCCTGAGTGGTAGCCATTTGTAGTTTCAAATCAAGTAGCTTGCACTTGTGGTCTTTGTGTTTTTGTATGAATGTTGATTGGACTGCTGAAAAGAGATCATTTTTAGTTTACTGTCTTTCCTGACGATAATGCAGCTTATGGTTTGTTTCATTTAGGTCTCACTTTCGGTTCCTGACTTTTCAGCAACAATTAAAAAAGTTTATCATTTAAACTTACACAGCATGAACATTTTTTTTTTCATTTTTCGCTGCTGGTGAACATGATCTGAATTATTGATTTGGCATTGCTTTTATGCCCGATGATACCTTAAGGACAATTCAGTGTCTCCAGTTAACCTATCTGCAAGTTTTTGGACTGTTTGAGGAAATTGGAGCACACAGAGAAAAACCCATATGGACACATGGAGAACATGCAGACTCCACACAGGAAGGACTCAGATCATCACACCTGGAGATTGAACCCAAGACTTTCTTGCTGTAAGGTTGCTGTTAGCCACAGTGCAGGACATAGAATGAATAATGAGAGAAATTGCCCAAACCCAAGATTTTAGAGCTACAGCTGTAATTACTATTAACTTCTACAATGTTCTACAGAAATATATATTTCTCATTAAGGAGTATTAATTGTAGATTTTTTGTGCAAATGTTATAGCACTTACAATACAATATGCAAATAAAGTGTGTATAAAGTTAAGGGCTCTGAAATCACTGTATTACTTGAGTTAAACTTTATTGTTCATTGTGCAGCGTATAGGTCTTTCTCAAGAATTATTCTATCAATTTACCTTCTGTACATTTTAATAAGCTTTTAAAAAACTAAACATCTGAAGTCTATGAATTCTATATATTTTTCCAGCTTCCACTCATTACAGTTGTTTTAATGAGTCTTTAATGCAGCAGGAAATAAGCACACTGGCATTTCAAAAACATGTTAATTATCTTTTATTATCCTTTGTCCCTATGAGAACATGAAAATACATTTATGTCGACTGATTCATGGCAATACTGTACATACACACACATAAAAACGTATGTGGTGTGTTTCAAAACGTTATATCAAGAGCAAATGTACATTAAGTACACATATGTGCGAGTGTGTCTCATGTACAAATACAGGATATGAAATGCAGTCCCATTTCATATAGAATTTCCATATATAAAAATGCACACTTATACACTTAATGATAAGTGCACACACATACACATGCACACTACAATTCACAAAAGAGTAAAGCAATTTCATTTGAATTCAAAAACCCGATCTGCATTTAGAGACCTTGAAGAAGACCTATACACTCCACAATATTCTTACCCATTGTGGTTTTCAAAGTGTTTTAAAGTGATGTCTCATACCGTAAGTGTGCAATATCTTTACCTTAACACCCTCTGGTGCGTCTCATTTTCGCAGCTACGAAACCGCTCAGTGTAAGGGCAGTCTTTCTGAGGTAGACTGCTCAAATTCAAGGACAAGTTTGTTCGTCACCATTCATTTTTTACTTTCTTTTTAATGTTTTCTTTTTCTCTTATACAAATGGACATTTAAAGGAGACAAAACATGTGTACTACATGTATGTATGTAGCAATGAGGTAGAAATGGTTTTAGATCAATGTTTGAAACAAACAACTGATATGAAAGCAACATCAAAGAGTGCAGAAAGACAAACGAGCTAAAGGACAAACACAGCTAAATCGATTGATTTCATTTCTACAATGAGGAAAATGTGTGCTTTATTTCCAGCTGTACCTCATAGAGTTAAAGTTATCATCAAATGCAGTCTTTAATCTAAATGCTTTTATCTCGGCTGATTAAGTCACTCCAAATCTGCTGTACTATTTTCATGTGTAAGAAAATGCAGTCATACAGCACAGCGGCAAACTTCCATCCTGTTACAAATGATGACACAAACAGGTTTTAATGACGTAGCGGAGTGGCTCCAGGCTTTAGTGCTATTTGGTTTTAAAACACATGATCTATCTCAAGATTTAAAGGAGAACAAAAGAAGGTGTTGCAAACTAGCAAATTGGAAGCTGTGTTATTTATGTGACATATTCATAATAAGATTACACTTTTGAAAATGTATTTATTTACAAAATTGTTTACAATACTATTGAAACTTTTTTAATACAAATTAGGCTCTGAAATAATTTACTGTAAACAACCACTCCGAACATTTGGGACATTTTGTAAAATGCAAAAAACCTAAAATATGTGATTTCATGTGATGACCTTTATTTATCTGACAAAAATACAAAGGTTTTTGTTTCACTGACCTACTTTAATGCAAATTTAGAATTTGATGCTGCCATACTCTCAAAGAATTGGGACATTTACTACTGTGTGTTTCCCTTTATAATTCCCATTTGATAGTTTTCCAACATTTCAAAGTAGTGGTGTGCAAGTGAATGTTTAAGGATCCTTACTTTTTTGTTTTGTTATTCTTTTCATTATTAATATGCAGGCAGGCCAGTTAAGCACATGCACTCTTGTGCCTGGTCTTATTGTCTTGCTGAGAAAAACACTGGACTTTCCAGGAACTTATGTTACTCTTTGAAATTCCAGTCCATGTGTATACACCAGCAGTTTATGGGATTACCCATGTGGTTATATTGATCATAGTAGCATGACGGGTTTTAATGCAGTGATTTCTTTTCATGCTGTACACAGGATATGATGTTTTTTATTAATGAAACACAATTAAGTTGGTCAGTCAAACCCTTTCTTTGTAGGTTTGTCAGTAAAATAAAAGTTCTTGAGGTTGAACAAATTGGTTTTTATTGCATTTTATTAGAAATTACAAAAGTAACACTGATTTAAATTATAGTGCTTAAATACATATTTGAATAATTATTGAACATAATTCAATATTATACAATTATCAAAATGTGCAAACGTAATGCATGGGAATTTATCTGCACAGCCCTCCGCTCCTCATGATTTGTCTAAGGCTACTTATCAAATGTTTTAGAGGGTATTTGATGCTATGTGAATGCCTACTTGCCATTGATTTATATAATATTATATTTAGATCATATTTAAGCCACTTTTTGCCCAAATGTAGGTGTGGAGAAACAGGTAGCTTCTAAATAAGAATAATGAACAAGGCTAGACTGCACTGTCAGTGTAAGAAAATCAGCTGTTGAACCAAGCCAAAGAAATAATATAATCAGTAATATATATTAATAATATCTTACTGGCAGCCCTTCGCCTCTCCGCTTGACACACTAAAATACTCAAGTAAATCAAAACATAAGACTAAACAAGCAAAACATACATTCAATACAATGCTGTCTTTGACCTTTCCTCATTTGCTGAAACTACGGGGGCAAGCTTGTCTTCCATGTTACTGACAATCATGTGACGAGGGCTGACAATAAAAGGAGCAGGAACACCAAAAGTAGCCCAGTGACTGGACAATCATGCCCTCAGAGTGCAACACAAAACCCGTGAAGCATGTATGAAAAGACTCTGAAGTGTGTATTATGAGAAGACGAATCACACAAAGTGTCAGACAAGCAGTTGTCGATTCCTTAGACTTTTTAAAACAAGCAGCTAAAACATGATAAGCAAACTTTTCTAACCAAGCCTAAAACACTGAGGTTGTAAGGCTAGCTTTACCTTCATTGAAATTCTGATAAACCGAGGTAGAAAAGTACACATACAATTGTTACATGGGTGACTTACAGCAGCAAAACCATCAAAACAATGTACGAATATAAACATAGTTTCAACCCATAAATACTGGTGGTCTTTTATGTAAAAATTTTGGTAAAACTGCAAATATTTGTCTTTTCTTTTTATTCGTCCAACAAAACTCGTTTCTGCACATTGGACAGTGCCCATCTCACACAAGAGCCTGTGCTATCAGTCTGTACTGTGCTATGAATGAGAACAGGGTGCAACATTCAAGACTGTCACAATTTAAAAAGGCTTCCTTTTAGCCACTTGTAATGGAATTAGCTTTTTCAATACCCTAATGAAAGAAAAACGAAGAGGAAAAAAATATCAGAAAAAAAGGAATGCTTTTTCACATTTTTTTCTTTCAGTTCTAAAATAATCAGGTTACATTCATAGTCTTATGCTTGTCATTTTAATCAGTTGATTTCTCCCAATGCGAATCAAAAATCCAATGTTAACTGCATTATGTAGTGCTTTGACACATTCTTTTAAGGTACTGTACAAATCACGATCACTTTCCTGAGTTTTCAGAGGAAATTAAAAGCAAACAAAGTTTATAAATTAGGGTTGATATTACAAATACCACAAGAACTTCTGGGCCTCAGGGCCGACATATCCAGCTCAGTTGAGGAATACTGTTTTGTTTGTTTTTAGTCTCAGGTTAAAGCTTTTTATATTAGCACATGCCACCAATGTAGATTGTAAGACAAACCAACCAAATATAAAATCATGAAAGCACCACTTTAGGCACTTGATAGCAACAGAATCAAAGAAAAAAACAGCAATGATACATATTTACACACATTGAAGTTTGTCAGTAATTTTAGTGACAGTGCACCTCAGAAAGTGACGCCAGGCTTAATAGTGTCGGGCCAAGGAGTGCACTCTCGGTTACCCTATGTGCAAAGGGCCAGACATTGACTCAAACATATCTATGCATTCACAGGTCTGTTACTTTAGGGGCACTCGCATTTGTAATACCTTCCCTCGCTTCAAAACCCCCAATTTTAAACAGTTTCTTCTTGCATCGAGAGGTCGACTTTTACTCTATGACCCCACTTAACCCCAGTTTTACTGACTACATCCAAACATTTTGTTCCACTCAGTGTACATGTCCAGTTCTTTCTGTGATATGCTGGGCTGAATTTTGCAAAATACGTTTTCAAAGTCTTGATACGAAAGTGGCCTCATCTGACCCGGCATAATTCCGGAAAGGTCTGTGCCCGACATGCCGTGCAAGGGTCCGACCATTGCTTCCTGGCAGAGCCGTACTACGTCTAACCCGGAGAATCCGTCCATATGTTGGACAAGCAGAGCCACCTCTTTGTCACTGAGGCAGTAGTTGTGTTGAGAGAGCACTTGGCTGACGAGCTGGTGCCGTGCCGTCGAGTCAGGGAGTGGGATGAGCAACCGTTTAACAAAGTACCTACGCAAAGTCTCGTCTAGTTCTTCTGGCTTGCTGGTGGAACAGATGACCAAAACGTGGTCCTCTGTAGTGTTGAGCACTCCGTCCAGCTGCAGGAGAAGTTCGCTTTTGATTCGATTGATTGGGCTCTCCTCACTCAGCGATGCTGACAGCAGTAAGTCCACGTCACTTATAAACACCACCGATGGCTGTCGGCAGCGAGCTACAAGGAACGTGGCCTGCACCACCTTCTCGCCCTCTGCCGACCACTTGCTGACGAGCACTGAGCCACTGAGCTGGAGAAATGCAGCCCCCAACTGGCTTGCCACACAGCGAGCCAGCAGTGTCCGCCCCGTACCCTGAGGTCCGAAGAAAAGGATACTGTGTGGTAATGGTGCAAGACCACTGAACATATCAGGTCTCAGGATAGGCCACAGAACCTCCTCTTTAATGGCGGCCTTAACAAGATCCAGGCCAGCAATATCATTCCAGTCCAATGGGGAAGTCTGCTGGAGGATCTCCGTGGTGACCATCTCCACTAGGGTGGAGTCGCTGTTTTTCAGCTGTTCCTCTGCCGGGTGGCTGTTTGAGGAGCCCGTGCCGAGTGAATGGGGCAGGTGTTGCCGAAGGTCTTCGTTGTGATCGCTCATAATGGGAGAGCTGAATTTCCCAAATGATTCGCCTGATTGCACTGAACCCATAGAACCTTTGGAGGATCCAAAGGATGGAGGACTAACGGCTCTGCCAGACTGACTGCCAAATTTACGATGTTGATCAGAGGACATTAGCTGCTTTGTTGGCTTAAACGGCAGAGATGATGCATCAGAACTTCTGTCAAACCCATTTCCTCTGCTCGAATCAGCAATGCTGCTATCTGGCATTCGGTACATCGGGCTTTGAGTTGAGCGATGTTGGCTATAACTAAAATTTCCATAACTGGAGTCCATGTCTCCCTGTCCGACCATGTAAAAAGCTTTTCGTTTCAGCGAGCTGGCTGAGCTGCCATTCAAAGGTGTTGGTGCGATGGGCGCGTGGCCGTGGGACTGGTAGGAATAGCCGGGTATGGTAGAAGGAGGTAATGGGGTGGGAGCTGCGATGCCTGAGGGCAAGTAGGCAGAAGGAGGGGGAGCTCCCCCAGGGCTATAGCCTGGAGCAACAGAAGCCTGAGGGGGATAGCCTGAAGGAGGGTAGTTGTAACTGGACAGGTTGGGTGATCCTGCATTATAGCTAGGCACCAGAGTTGGAGGAGGAGCAGGAGGAGGCTGGAGGAGTCCGCTGCTATGCAAAGGTGACGGATGTGGTGAGGGAAGTGCTGGAGTGCTTTGCCCACCACTATAGGTGGAATGCAAGTATGTGCCATTGTAGCCGCTGCTGAACTCTTGAGAAGGAATCCCAGAATGCAGGGCAGCAGGCGTATGACTTCCACAACTGCTACTAGAGTAGCTGGGTTCACTTAGGCTGCTCGGCACCCCTGAAGCACTGCCGACATTGGCTGCACTGTCTGCAGGGGGCAGTGCAGCAGGCACCACTGCCTTGCTGGCAGAAATCACATCTACAGTGCAATTCATAGGATAGATACCATCTTGCCACACTTCGCCTTCTGACTTGCGCCCATTCAGGAGTCCAGGGGCACTCTCCGAATACGAGCACAGCAGTGCCCTCTCATTTGGACCATCGAGGATACCGGAATACTTTTCGGCATATTTCTTCAGGAGATTGGAGGCGGTCAGGGCGGATATGTCATCGTTGGCCCAGGCGTACTGATAGGTCCTCTGCAGGTGTCCGCGGTATGACTCGGTCTTGTGGGCAGGAGATCGGGTCGTGGACGAGATGTCAAAGTGCTGCTCTGCCCACTGCGCATGCTCTGGGGTCCACTGCATCTTTAAGCCTAGAGAAATAAAAAATAAAACAAACACGGGGTCAGAAACTTGATAAATAAGGCATAAAGAACACTGGATCAGCAAAAAAACTACCTGTTTTGTCAAACTCTGCAAAATCAATGATCCAATACATGAATACTTTTAAACAGGAGGCAAAAAAACAGCAAGATCAAGACAAAATTTTACTTTCCATTTCCTTTCAGCTCACCTGAAGCGCAGGTTACATATCACAGGCCCTGCTGACAGTACGGCAGAAGCATGGTGGATTTGGGCACCAGCACCTGGTTAGCACAGTATAATGCACCTTGCACAGACTGGGGTGACACAGACATCACAGGTCACTCTATAATCCAACTCTCATCTAAAGCAGTCCCAGACAGTTTCAAATCTGCTTGGAGAAGTGCAGCAAAGCAATCTCCCAGGCAGCGCTCCGCTGCTTTCATCACACAAACCCCACAGCATGGCCTGAATTACAACAGCTCTCTGTCTGCCCACCGCCTTCCAGAGCACTGTGAACTGGAAAAGGAGAAAAACATGCCTTCTTTTGTCTTTTCCTGCTCTCTCTGCTCTATGTTCTTCTACTGGTTTCTTTATGGCTAACTCTCGTGTCTATCCAGCTTCTTTTCGTATTGCCTCTGGGGCTCAAGACACATCAAGTTTAATCCCAAACTCCATCTGCAATCACAAGAACTTACATATGCGGTCATCTCAGACCGGGGCACTAGCTCACACAGTCAGATGCTCTTGACCCAATGTTTTTGTAGGGATTTCCTAACATCCTGCGTTATGCATACTGCTTGTGGTTCTTGTTTCTGGCTTGCCAGAAGTCCATAAACATGGACCACATCGTATCACAAAGTCCAAATATGGAATTAGACCGGGGAACAATACTCAAGTGACACAGTGCGTTAACCTCTAAGATTTGGTGATCCAGGATTTGCTTTGCACAGACAATATTGGCAACTGTCTGAGGTGGTTGAAACAGTCCAACCTCATATCAGGAGGGTTGCATCTAATTGTAAGCAAAAGAAAAAAAAAAACAAACCCACGATGCAAGATTTGGTATATATTCTGTGGACTGAAGACTCAAGGTAGAACATCCGGGAACATCATACCATGTCAATGCAATGTTGGTAGTGTGATGGTCTGGGGCGGCTTGATTCCATAACCTCCTTAGCTTAAACCTTCAGATAGGAATATTCAGGATAAGTTACATAATGATCTAAAGCACACAGACAATTCCAACTCCGAATGACACACAAAGCAAATCTAAATTCAGCTTTGGTGATTGTGATGTACAGGTAGTTTGTGATTTAAAAAGCAAAACATTTAAATACTGAATTTTTAAAAAAGGTTGAAAAGATTTAACACTGATGGCAAAGGTTTGGCATAGGCAGTTATAAGTTTCTTTAAATTAAATGAATGAGATCCATTTTAAAGCTGTGTTGTGCGTTTACCTCTGCTAAACAAAAATGTTAATAAAAAGTAGGTACATTTTGCAAAAACAAATTAAATATCAACATTACAGTTAATATTACAATACTGCAGTATCCCATCCTTTGATGGACTGGAGAGTTTCCTTCCTTACAAATTGTGAACTGAACCCTGCACTACCTGGAATAGGAAGAATTTGTATTAAAAAACACAATGAATTAATATTCTGATTTCACAGTCACAATGCACACGGTGCAATTCCTACATTGCTCTGGAAGCAGTAACACACAATTCACTATAACAGAGCTCCTGATTTGTGCCATGTATTTTTGCAAATTACACAAAATCATGTGTCTACTCTACTAAGAGGGTTTCACAGCCAGTTCTGCAGAATAAAGTAGATTGTATTTTCTCTGTTGCAGCAGCAATATTGAGGTAAGTGGTTTTCCCCATCCGCCACCTTATCAGCAGTCTGTTTGAACAGCACACACACACTTATGGTGCTAATTAGCAGTATGATGCTGCACTGATTGTGTTAATTTACAAGGTTTTAGTCAAACAGGTCGGCGCTGTAGCTGGCTCGGGTGACAGGCCTATGAGCGAATGAAAAAGTGGGGCTTAAACCAAACAAATGGCCAGAACAAAGCAGTGGTGCAAGAAAGCAGTTAAAATAATGACAGTGGTAGAACTATCACAGACATACAAATTATTATCATTATGCAGCTCACTGGTAACTGTGTTTGATTCATGATTTTGGTTGTATTTAACACGTTTCTGCCATTACTTTTGCCACTAAGCAATACCTACTTACTGCTATGAGACGTGGTATTCCCACTGCAATCCATTTTAAATGGGTGTAAAGATTTAGCTTTAATACTAATGTGCACCAAGTTGAGAACGGAATGTTTATTTTTCTCCATCTGACGATGAGCTCTTTTTTATGCACTATTAAACTGCTTGGCGTATCTTCTGGACCTGCTAAATATTGCCCTGAGAATTCCTAAATGCTTTTATTGCTCATATTTTATAAACAACATGGTAATGACAAGGCAGTGTGTGTTGTATAAATGCATCATGCACTGCAGTTTTATTGGAATTGTATCTACCTAAATGTCAATAATAATAACTAACTTTATTATATATTATTAATATATCGCCTGAGGTTCAAACATAGGATTTTCTTGCTGTGAGACCACAGTTCTACCCCCTGAGCCATCTGTCAATAATAGGAATAATAAGTGAACATATATACACATTACTCCAGGCTTGTATGAAGTACAGCAGATGCTAACAAAAAAGCTTTGTTAACAAATTACTGAAAGTGATGTCGCGTTTTGATTTAAATGCGTTATGATTTTACATAACAGGCTGTAGAACTATACATTACTAAGTGGTGCTATAGCACTCAATGCCAACTATTCCCCAAATACACCTTTTAAGTTTGAGTTCTGTAATGTCATGGTTGAAAAGCATAGGTCTGTGACTGGTGTGGTACATTGTAAATTGAATATAGACATGTATTCTTTTAATTTATTACAGTTTCTTTGATCTTACAGGCTCTCTAAAAAATAATCTATAATATTTTCAAACAGAAGAGGTCTTCTATTGGGGTACATGACATGTGAATTATAACTGCTAACACATAAATGTATTAAACTTATGACGATAGCATTTTCTTAAATCCTGCTCGTCCTCAATGCCTTTTGTACCATTGTAAATTCTTGTTTAGTTTCTTGGTTTTGTGTCTGGTTGTTGAGTCCTCATTAGTGTTACTACTTTTAGCATGTTAGGAAAAGAACCTAGCAAATGATGCAGCAATGTTACCTAACCACTGGAAACCAAACTATTAAACTCCGTTCCCTACATGTAGACATGTTATTGGTAGGAAACACAATTTAATGTCAGTTGATTATTGAGCACATTTGGTTTTTAATTCTACAAAACAAGTTGATTATGGAATTATGGAATACTACTGATCCCATCTCACTAGAGTTAACAAATCACTGATCACACATCTGCTTATTTCACTCATTAGCATATGACTTGTAAACTTTTTAAATAAAAGATTTCTTTTATTACAAAGTATTTTGTACAGATATGCCAGCTCAACATGTAGTGTGTAGTTACACCTCCACTTCACTGCTGTAGTGCACCTGCTCACTTCACTATGAATGATAACTTTTTAAATTCACAGTGAACATTATTCTCTGTGAATGACTATGTATGACACTACATGTGATTCAATATGAATTATTTCTTTTTGCTCTACTGGCTGCAATCATTTATCTGCATTTTTTATTTGGCATATGATGATGCATGCTTTTCCTGATATAACCCTCCCATGTGACCTCCATGAAGAGATACCTGTCAAACCACACAGTGTCAGTATTTTCAAGCCCATCACTTGATTTAATGCCCTTGAACCAAGCAGCATAGCTTGTAGCATTACAGCACACAAGTTTAAACATTTACTGTATTGGAAACAAAATACATTGTAGATCTCATTTATCAGGTGACCTCATTTCTAATACTTCTGATTTGTAAAATGTATCAAATTAGACAATTCCATATAATATATCATTTACATTTACAACATTTCTTAATACAAAAATTATGGTGTTTCATAAACTTGCATGTTCAGTTTAAAGAATATATGCTACACTTCAATTCGATTTGTGGTGTCAAACCAAATTCGGACCAATATTACCCTGAATGCAAAAACACTAATGAGTGTAAATGAGAGAAAAAAAAGTGTAAATCATAAAAGTACAAAATGATATTTTTAAAAAAGTATGAGAAGAAATGTGAGAAATATTGGGAGGTTGCAGAAGATGAATCATCTACATTGTCATTTTTGACTGGGCTCTTCTATGCTCTTCATGCTTCTCCAGCCTGGTACAGAGCATGGTGACACGACAATAAATAACAAGCACACAGACAAACCTGTTTGGCAGAATTATAAAATAAATGCCACTTGCCTCACTAACATCCCAGCATTGGTTTGGAAAAGTACTTCCTTGAAAATGCAGAGTATGAAGTTTGCTACTAACATATGTATTTATTGAAGCCATATAGTTTCAGTCATATTTAATGTGAACCTATTTGGAGGTGTCACACGAGAAAAAAACAAACACTGACCCCAACAAAGCTGGACTGTCCAGACAAAGCTCCTGGCTTCATGTCTTTGGAAGGAAATTGGAGCAAACTCCACTCAGAAAGAAGCCAGACCACCATGTCTATGGATGGAG
>JAYDZF010000008.1:3087741-3099098 GCA_034509105.1 Microcambeva barbata | reverse complement strand
AGGACATGACTGCGCTAAGAAAAAAAACATGGCGGCCATTGTGGGGGAGTTGCTTTCACAAGTTAATAAATCATGTTTAATGTGGATAAAGGTGTATGAGTTTCTGGTTTCAGGATGCTAATGACTGAGCCATCTTGTCCCATCACACGAGTACAATTCAGGGTTCTGTGAAACAAGAAATTACCTGGGAAGGAGGGAAGACAAGAGATTGAGAGAGATCCAAGTTCCAACTATTAGAATGAAAATCGCCTGTGGTGGCATTTACTGCAGTCAGCATGGCTGCAGATATATGTGACGACCAAGCAGTATATTAATGGGCCACTCTGAGCCAGTCTGGTTGCTGTCTGTTACTCTGGATGTCACCTGGTGGACAAAATGGGACTCAACACTGTATATAAATAGATTAAACACAAATATTTTAGATATGATCATTATTTGACTGGATTACATAACAAATACAGTAACCATAATGATAGAATCTTATGCTTGTTTGGTGTGTGAATCATTTTAGATTTTTTTATTTTTGATACTCTTTTCATCAATGTCCATGAAAATCTGTCCTCCATGTTTGAACCCAACCCATGTGATGAAACACACATATACACACTGGTGAACACTAAGGGGCAGTGAGCACATGCACCTGAAGCAGTGGGCAGCATTAGCCACAATGCTCTGGGAGAATTCAGAGGTTAGGTGCCTTGCTCAAGGGCACTTCAGTCATGAGCTCTTAGCTATGGGAATCAAATTGGCAACCTTCTGATCACAAGCCCAGTTCTCAAATAGCCATGCCACGACTGCCTCTAATCCTTTTAATCTACACTGTCCAAACAGGGTCCAAATATTTCTTTCTATTTCCCAGGGCTTGGGACTGTTCAATGCTAAGTATTCAAACGGGGAGTTAAGATACTCAGCGCTGGTGTGGTAGAGGAAGATTGCTCTGCTCCACTTAAATGCTCTTTGTATTAGATTGTAAACCATATAAATACTTTTGAGTGTTTAGTTCTTAATTTCAACAGAACTGTTTTATTCAATAATATGTGTCATTTCTTTGCTTTTTTTTCAAACTTTTGAGAGAATAATGTCTAATTATTTCACCTGAGTTAGTAATGTGTGTCAAACAGAGAGCAAGACCAGTCAGGAGCAGTTTGCATGATTAGCTACAATCTTAGTAAACTGGAGATATATTTCAAGCGCAATTTAATCGTGGAGATAAAATATGACCTTATCAAAATGCAGTTTACCTTACATCCTACCACCTTCACATATCTAGTACATATGGTGTTGAGTCAAACATTAAAAGCATCATGAGGAAAATGGTCACTAAAATAATGAAAATAAAAATGGTCTTAGATTAGACATCATTTTTAAATGCCATTGCAGAATTAAACATATTGTGATCAGATTTAAGTGTGCATGGTGTTCAGAGTAATTACACTCCTACACATTTCACACTGCA
This sequence comes from Microcambeva barbata, assembly GCA_034509105.1. NCBI lineage: Eukaryota > Metazoa > Chordata > Actinopteri > Siluriformes > Trichomycteridae > Microcambeva > Microcambeva barbata. The sequence goes on along the minus strand of JAYDZF010000008.1, from coordinate 3,097,642 downwards.
TACGGAAACATAACCAGCCTGAAAAAGTGAGACATTAAACACTGGCTGTTCGGCTCTTGAGTCACACGCCAAACTCCAGAGCTGTGATCAAGGACAGCATTTATCTTAATGGATTTTTACTGATTAACCAGTAAAGCAGTAATGATCAGGGCTGTGTACACTATGCATCAGGCTCTAATTTGATAGGAATGTGTTGCCATGGTTGTTCGCACTGACTACCCACCCTACCCCCCACGCTCAAACTGTCCGTTTCCTCAGGAACAAGGTTAGGAGTTTATCCAGTCACGTGACGCTCTGTTTTTTAACCTTCTGCCTGCAGACTCTTTTGTCATCTCCCATCACTTCATCCGGGCTTGGACTGAGGTCTTTTTTTTTTTTTTTTTTAAGCTGTCGCAAACACATGCTGTGGAGAAAAAACCCAGAGACGTCTAACACTTCCAAAAATCGTCTTTAGTATGAAAATATGATTTTGTGATAAACACACCTTCAATAAAGCTTTAATACTGTAACACTGCTGGTGTTAATTCTACTGGCATAAAAAATATCGGGACGTAGCCAGTGCATGAGTGTGAGTGGGGTGGCGAAACGTTTAATAGGTATCATCTTTAGATTACTGTTTTTATTCAATTCAATTATTACGCCCCACTTATCCGTTTCATTACCTAACAATACTGTTCATCATTCATTCATTTATCATCACTCAGCACTCACATCCTTTCCAAAGTCACAGTATATCCAGCACCACTTGAACATACTGGATATATCACCCACACAGAGCACAAAAGAACATGCTAAACTGTTCCTGATAGTGAATGTATTTCTAAACCTAGTATAGTGTTACGACTTATTTTGTCTGCCCCTACTCTTCCACATGCACCAAGGTGCCACCTTAACAGTTCAGACACGGTTCAGTGTATAAATATCACTATGATCGTATATATGATGAAACTCGGGAATATCACAGTACCAGTATATCACAGGGTAACAAACACAACCCCACAATTTAAAGTAACCATGAAGAACGTGCAAAACTTTTAAGTTTTAAAGGCAGAGTTTATATTGTGGACAACGCAGTGTTTAGGATTAAAGGTATAAAGGTAAAAGGATGTTCTACCATGTACTGAAGTCTGGGTGCTGAATAATTGTGCCCATGAACTAGTGCCAACAGAACTGATTTTAATACAATAAAAATTGGTGTTTAAATCTTCTATACAAACTTGACGTCTGTTTGATGTATAATACAGTTGCCATACAATAACTATGCTTTTACTGTTTACCTTTTTAGTCTTAAATCTCCTGCTGCTGAGGTCCGTCTTACTCTCACATGGCATCCAAACCTAAATCACAATCCAAATTTAAAATAAAACACCCCAATAACCCTCGTCACTCATAAAGCTTATTGTGTGAGATTGCAAGATGCAATAATTCCAAACCGTGCAAACAACCACTGCTTTATTGGTCTTCTATCTTTAACAGAGCTGACCACATTCTGATCCCACAATTCAGGAAGCACATTACACCCAAAGTTTATAGGGCATGAGCAGCATCAACACTGTTAGAGGCAAGAGCCAAAGAAAAATCCAATCTCCAACAAAGCCGTGAAACTAAACCACCATGACCGTGACTGTAGCTATTATTACACAATGACAACAGAATTTTGTGATGTCATATTGTTTGTTAAATAACAAGCTACAAAAAGAAACTACACTTGGTCTGACAGTGAGTAGCCGATGTTAGGTTCTCATAAATGTGAAACAAATAATAATCATTGAACAGTTTTTGACGGCTCTCTAAAACTGTAAAAAAGTATTTGGCACACCTGAGCAGAGCTGCTGATCCAAGACAGTCAAAAAACTTGTCCAGGGAGGAAAGATGAAGGGATTCTTCATGACTGCCGTAATAAGGGCTCCTGTTGGCTGCTTCATGTCGAACTACAGATGTTACAATAATAAATACATGCAAAAATATTAACAGTTGGAGGACCAACCCTGTTAGTTGAATTTTTGTCATTTAGAGGTGCCATAACATGGTTACAATGCTTAATACCCAATAGTCACCTGGCATTTCATTACAGATATTTGCCTCAAAGAGAAATTACAAAATTAGCTAGTTTCATTTATAGCATTAGTCAAAGCTATTCTCAAATGTATCTAACTAATTGGCCTGTCAGGAGATCTTGAAATAAAATCTGTGTGAGACTTTACAGATGCACAAAATTAGCTGAAGTACTCTATTATTTTATTAGTTTTATGTTCTGATCAGATTAAGTCTATATTAGTCCCCATCTTCACTTGCAAAGTTCTTAAAAGCTTAATACAAATGTAATTATAATGCAGGATCTATTATTAATCAGTTTAAATGTGAATACATTTGATTTATGTGCAGATTACAATAGTAAGGGCTGCCGTTAGATGCGGCTCACTATACATTTATTCTTCTATCATTTTAGAGGAAGCAAATATTTCGCAGAACCCATTCTGCAAATAAAATGTTAAACTATTGGTCTCCAGGGTAACATTCATATCACTCAGATTTAGTCAGTAATTGGAGACGCTGTAGCTGCTGCTTCTCCGAGCAGTAAAACAGTCGTAACATTTTGTGCTCGAAAAAAAAAGCAAGAGAGGCATGACTACGTTCTGACACATCTGTATAAATAACTCAACAGCCATCCGCCAAGCTCCATTAATAGAAATAAAGGAAACACAGATAGTGACTATCCACAAGGGGTACGCCGCAGCTGGATTAGCCTGGATATAGGACTTAGCGATCGTTAAAGAATAGGCTTAAGGAGGAATAAAGGGTAAGCAGCAAAAAGACAAAAGAAAGTAGGCTGGGGAGAAAAAAAAAGAAAAATGAAAGGTTTGGTTTCACATGGTACGATGATATGTAGCTGAATCCCTTTATGGTCTGAGGCTAACGTCCTAATGGGGACAAGCTTGAAGTGAATGGAGCCCACCGAGGATAAGCTACTAAATCTTGCAATAAAAGGAATGTGATTTACAGTAAATTTCAGCCAGCTGACAGCGACAGAGCTGAGGGCATAAACAGGCCTTTCAGCATGGCTCCTTCTCTCTCCTCTCTGTGCTGAGAACAACAATCGCACCGCCACTGCCTGGCTTACCGGCAATGACTTTGATAAATAACCAGGAAGTCCCAGTGTTGGCTTAAAACTTGAAGTTGTTCAGTTGCAATTCTGCATTTGTCCTCCTTTAATGGGTATGGAAGTGGCTTTGCTGTAATCTGGCATTGATTGATTAGGTCTCACTTTAGCTCCCGCTCTGGCGTCCACGCCGCACTCACTGAGCCGGGCGCTCGGCCACAGCCAGACTCCTGGTCGTATTAGGACCCTGCACGGCTTATTTACCTGCAACACCAACGCAGTTAATTCCGCTCGAGTAAACAGGCGCCGTGGTGGACTTAATAAAACGAGAAACCTGAAGTGACAGGTTCTTGTTGGTGTTGAAGACATCTAGCGAGAGCATTAAAATGCGTGGATTCATAAAGCTGGAAGCGGTCTGCAGAGGGAGAGTGGACCGCACTTTATATCCAGCCCACACACAAACTCAGATGAGGTATTAAACCTGTCCACAGGCATTCGGCTTCAGTTCAGTGCTACATCATTTTCTGTTCCTCTGCTGAGTTCAAATGAACACTACTCAGATTATCATCTTCTTGTTTGCTTCCTCAGACTGTTTGAACGTTTTTCTAAGTCCTACACACATACAGCAGTGATGGATTTGACTATTTATTCTGTTTTCATGTCTGAATCAGAGAAATAATCCTTTTGGGTGTCAGTTTGAGAAAATATGTTTGTAAATGCTTCCTCCAATCTTCGAGTAAAAAGGTTTTAAAAAAATATTAACAAACTTAAACTAATAAGGAGAATTAGTTGCTCCCATAGGGTTAGGGCATATAAATACATTAAAGAACAATTTCTTTTTATAACTTTGTGCCCAAATTGCTTTAAATGTATTTCTTTTGGCAAAGTCTCATAGACCTTAAAATTCTTCAGTTCCTAATACAGGACGAGCTAAGAAATGCACACAATATTTTTTTCACCTTACAGCAAGAAGGTCCTTGGTTCAATTCCCAGGAATTGTCTCAGTGTCTAAAGACGTTGCAGTGAGGTGAACTAGAGATGCAAAACTGTCTATGACTGTGTTTGAGATTAAATACTTAAACAGATGACACATGTAACTCAATGATGTGTGTAACCAGTAACTACCAGTCATGTGATGGATGTTACCAAAGTGTAAAATAAAGAACATAATAAATGAATCTCACTTTATTGCTGGGGGTGGCACGGTGGCTTAGTGGGTAGAACTGTTGCCTCACAGCATGAAGGTCCTGGTTTGATCCCTGGGTGTGTTGATCTAGGTCCTTTCTCTGTTGACTTTGCATGTTCTTCTTATATCTGCTTGGTTTTCCTCAGATTTTTTTTTATCTAAATCACCTCATTCATTTAAAAAGAGGGACTGTACTTACTTTACATTCGGCATGTGATTGAATTTAAGGTAATTTAACCCAATAGAGATTATAGGGCCCCCTGGTATGCACTGACCACAAGGGGCTGCTAATGTCACCCATTATGTAAAGCCAATTTTGGTAAGGAAAGATAGGCACACAACTGATTTATGTGTGCATGTTTGCATCCTGGACCTCAAATCCCCAATATACCTCCTAACCTCAGCTGTTACCTTTCCTGAAGGAACCCTGTACCTTTAATTAATCCTCATAAGCACAATTCAAACATTTTACATGCAAATAAAGCAACAAATGTAACCTGCATATATCACTGACCATGAAGTGAACAAGACTTGTTAATGATGCTAGTCATAATGAAATAGCAGCGTTTATTTTGAGCGAAGCACAGGAGGTTGAAAATGCAATTTAGACCGAAAGCTGGATATTGATTGTATTTTCCCAGCAAATCCATTTTAATTAAATATTTAAAAAGAATTCAGTGACAAGGGTCTACGAGTTGTGTTTAGTTGATCATCATGCGTCTTCTTAGAAATCATAATCGGCCTTGACAGGCTATTCTTTAATCAAGTATTTAAATCAGACTCGGGTCGAATGCTCGACTCATTTCAGACATGTGGAGAATGCTCTAGTTATTTTTAACAGGAGGTCTGGCCATGAAATTCCTGTATGAATTTTAATGGAGACACTTAAATGGTAATTATTCTACTTCGGCTCAAACGCAGGTAACAAATGGAATTCAATCAGTGGCTGTGCATAATGACCATCATTAGGAGAAAGAAAATAATAATGACATCCTATCTGCATTAGAGTCGTTTGCTCTCCACTCCCAATCCCATCGCCATTATTGATCACCATGGAGATAAGCAATTGTCACTTTCCCACACATTGAGTATGAATGTTAAATACAACAGAGTATTGGTATCTCGGTGTGTGTGTTTAACTATATGGTTATTTCACCCTCCATTTAACACATATAATAAAGACCAATATGAAATATTTTAAGTAGCCTGTTTTGCTCCTACTGTACACACCAGTGTAGTGGGGTCACACGTCACACAGAAACTCACAGAGTTTCTACATGGAGCAATGTATTAGGTTATTAAACACAAAGAGAAGTAGCCACATGCTAAATTCATGTCATAAAGAGCAGATAATGGCAAAACAGACCATAACATGAACCCAGTGACAGACATGGACAAAAATCAGTCTCATTTACCACAGGTCCAAAATCCAGGCAAATAAAAGACAGATCAGATATTACGACCACCTTCCTAATATAGTTTTGGCCTCCTTCTCGCTCCTTCATACAGACAGTAGCTTGTCTCTTGCATGGACCACAATGACCACCTGACTAGTCCTTCCTTGAACCATTTTCAATACTCCACAAAAGATACAATTTTGGAGATGCCCTGGCCCAGTTGTCTAGCCATCACAATCTGGGCTTTGTCAAATTCACTTGAATTCTTATGCGCACCCATTTTTCCTGCTTCTTACAAGTTTGACGTTTAAATATTAAATTTCTGCATAATATATCCCACTCACTAACAGAATCTGTGATGCAGTTGATTGTGTTTTTTTCTTCTTGCTTGTAAGAGAGTAAATGTGGTAGTCAGACCTTCAGATATGTGACAGCTGAGAGCTGGTTCAAGGAGTACTGGTAAGTCTTGAAAACGTAGATTCAAATCTTGAGTTTGGTGGAGTTTGTCATGTGCTCCCGATGCTGGGTCGGTGAAGGCTCCTCAGATTTTCACTCACTTTGATGCACTGGTGCCTAGTTCAAGGTGTTTTACTTGCGATGGCTTTGGATCTTTTTACTCTTTACATTTAACTCTTAATGATTTAGCTTTTAAACAACATTTTCTGTAGTAGTGGTTCTGAATGTCAAGAACTCACTATGAGAAATAATGATTTTTTGCTAGTTATAACTTCAATTGTATTTTTGGTTTGCATATGTAAATACTGTTTATTTAAATCATCTTCCAGGCCACCAAAATAGAATGAGGTCCCTGCTGAGTCTGGTTACTTTAAAGGTTTGTTTCTGGGCTCTCGGCTTGCTCAACAGGGGTCTTTGGTCTTTTGGTTCTGGATTCCATAAAAGTCGCTTTGAAACAATGCCTACAGTAAAAAGTGCAGTATTAAATAAATTTGGCTTGGCACCAAATTGGTCATTCAGGGTGAATCAAACAAGGTGCGTGGGTACAATTAGATACTGTTAAGTGGTGAAAATTGCATTGCCTATTTAAAGTGTTTAAATTCTGTAAGTTTCCTAACATTTGCAGGCAGAAGAAAAGTGCTTATTATCCAGGTATTTTCGACAGGGTCAGTGTAAACTTAAAGTAATTGCACATCAGGTTGCTGCTGGAAGGAAAAGAGAAGGACAACGGTGTTGAAGGTAAGCTGGCAATGTTCCAGTGGACAGTGCGTTATAATTCCCTCTCTCTCTCTCTCTCTCTCTCTCTCAGACCCTTAGTTGAGTGTATACGAGCCCACCCCAGGTGAGACAGGCTTTGCTGCTTTGATGGATCTGCCATTCCAGCCCAGTTCTGTTGGACAGCAGGAGCCAGGGCTTCACCCTCTCCTGCTTTTCCACCTGCCCTCCTCTCCCCTCCCCCCCAGCTCATCTCTTAATCTCAGAAAAAATATATATCCTATATCTCACAGATATACACCCCCAGAGGTGCTCAGAAAAGCACACACTAGGAATGCAGACAGGCACGGCATTATTTATTTAATGGGCTGACAGTGAGAGAGAGAGCGAAAAACAAACAGACTAGCGCTTGAGAGGGTGCAGGCATCGAGCTGCGCCCCAGAGTTTCAAGTAATTAGTGAAAGTGCACCCTCCTCCAGTTTCTTATCTGATATTTGTATTTCTTATTGTTTATTACTTTTCTAAGGGACAATTCCATGAAAAACAAAACAATTCATGGCAGATAAACATAGTCATTATTTTACATTCTTATTAGTTTAGGAGAAAGCTGTACATGTTTATATAGCTGCCAGTCTTGTGAATGGTTCGGGCATGCTCAGTAAGGATGCTTATATTTACACCTCCTCAAAAAAAGTCACAATTATTGACCAGAGTGTCATTTTCAGCCACGCTGGTTAGTGTTCAGGACTACGCATGAAATTCTTAAATAGCCACTAAATCACTTTTTTTTTACTCCTGCTGCTTTGAATGCTGAAGTGGATTGTGAAAAGCCACCCATGCCAAGGTCGTTCAATTAACGATTAGTTTTCATTTACTGTTGAAAGAAGGATTTTGCTTTACTCCAGCCCACAAGTAATAAAAGTAGTACAAATAATAATAATATGCAGTTGGTAGTAAGTGTGACAGAGTAAAATATTTATATTAATATTGCGTATATATGTTTAATGCATTTTCTGACAGAGGAATAGAATATACTGAAATTACTTATATACTGCTCTCCTTGACTTATCCAACATCGTTGGCGGTCATCAATATATTCATATATTATACATTGCATTTCCACTTGGGGACAGTGGCACAGATGATAGTGTGGTTGCCATGCAGCACCAGACTTCTGGGAACTTGGGTTGAACTCTCCACTTTAGTCATGAGCTGTTCATTTTCTCCCTATGGCTCTGTAGCTTTTGCACCAGGTACTTGAGGGTCCTCTCAAAGTTAAATTATTAAGAAATAAACAGCAGCTCAGCAAACGGGCTCAGGAAATCAGAAAGTTAAGTAGTGGATCATGAAGAGCTGAAACGTCATTGGTGTGATATTAGTACAATATGTGTTTGTTTGGAAAGTCAGTGTTTGGCTCTCTATGACCTGAACATCACAAACAAGATTATTTTGCCAATGTGAATGATTTATTTGCAGAATCAAACCACGTCATTGTTGACTTAAACAGTGGAATTCAGTGGTCTTCAGTGGTTTGGTTTTTATAAGTTATGCAGCACAACTGGATAAGTGAACTGAACTGGTTTTGTGCGAGTGATAGGTGTATTTATCAAATAAATAAATGAGTAATAGATAGAGACATGGTTTCACCTGCAGGACCTTAATCCAATAGCTGTATTGCGCTTATATTCGTTCACTCAATTTATTGAATGCTGTGCTCAGACAGGTCCTATAGACATTGCACAACTTCAATATCAGAATATCTAAGCAGCCTATCCTCCTTATTCAGGTATTTTGCATTTATAGATCTAAGGAATTGTTGCCACACCGGTGTTCTTGACAAGGACGACTTTTTGTATCTCCAATGAAACTGGCTGTATATTTTTGGACTGTGGAAAGAAAACTGGCATACTCTGATTAATTCCACACAGAGGTCATGCAAACTCCACAAAGAAAGGACCTGGACCACCCATCCTGGGGTTCGAAACCAGAACCTTCTTGCTGTGAGGTGACAATGATTTCCACTTCGCCACCGTGCAGCCGCACCTGCATCATCACATGAACATCGTATTAAAGCTTCTTTGAGCCTCCAGAAAATAAGGAAATTCATGGTGTTTATTTCTTTTTAGATTCGATCCTTATTCATCCATTCCATGTTTTCTACAGATGATAAAGATGTAGTGATACCACAGCTAAACCGTCAGACACTTTCTTCACTCGCCCTCTTTGTGGAACATTTCAATAAAACAAAGAAGCACATAGACAGTTCTATTTGATCTGAAATGTTCTAGTTTTCTGCTTCCTTTCATAACTTCTGTCCTTCCTGCTCAATGCTTCTTTACTTCCTCTGTTGCTCTCTCTCTCACACACACACAGGCCCATCATTGCAGGCGATGGAGTCCTCTGTGTTTACTCACTCCAAACCAAATGATCTCTCTGCAGCGCTGCCACTTCAGATGTGAAATGGAATTTGCTGCTCTGTTCTATTCTGAGTCCATTCCTCTCTCTGTGCGCTTTACCAATTCCCAAATAGAGTTCGCTCACTCAGAGATAATGTGTGTAAGGATGGAGTGGGACTCCTGGGCTCCTGGGAGGACCCGGGGGAGGCGCCTTCGGGGAGCGCTGCAGGAGGATTGCACAGCTCATGACGTTCCATTTCATTTTGCACTATTTGCTAAATTGTGTTTGTTCATTTGAGAATGGCTGAATATTTACATTCACCCGTGAGTGAGTGGGTAAGTGAACAATGAAAGTGAGAGCTCGCTGAACCGCTGGGCGTTGGATATACAATGACAAAACACTCACTCACACACACATGGTGTAAATGTCAGCAACTACCTTATATCTGGATGTCATAATGTAAACAGATGCTGTAAAAATGAACAGAAACACACTCAGTTCCATGAAACTGGAAATAAGTCACAGTTTTTGAGTCGTCCTTACTTTAGTTTGAAACAGGAAGGTGGCACAAAGCCATATATATATATATATATATATATATATATATATATATATATATAAAATAGAGTTCAGTCATGAGAGTTAATTTAG
>JAYDZF010000008.1:3051258-3066776 GCA_034509105.1 Microcambeva barbata | reverse complement strand
ATCGATTCCCCTAAGTAAATTGGTTCAATTATTTTCTGAATCATTACATCAACATAATATTAGGACGATGGTCATACTGTTATGACTGATGAGTGTGATGTACAATATTCATGTTCAGGTAACAGTAACAGGAAAGTGTTTAAGCTCTTGTCCAGAAGAAAGCCACTGTTAAATAAAAGCTGTGGGCCTAATGACCACTGCAGGCTATAATACGACCAGACTGAGTGTACATTTATGACTTCATGGGTAAAGCGTGTTAATGTGTACAAAACTGAATAAGATCCTGAATGTGCAAATAGAACATTTAACCCAACACAGGGGGTCAAATCACTAAAAGAGCTGAGTTTACTCTAAAAAAAAAAAAAAAAGCTGCGCAACCAACCAAAGTTGGTTAAAGAACTCACACACACACACACACACCACAACACTAATTGAAATCCCAGAGGAGATCATCTGTGAAGAACATGCACAAGTATCAACCTCTCCTCTCTCTCTTTTCCTCTCGCTCAACCTCTCTCACTCTCTAAGACATTAGGATGTACAGACGAGTTTAGTGAAGGTGACAATGTGCATTGCCTTTTGCCTCAAGGAATATGGAGTGCGGCGCTTGTCTCAGCCGATTTAATGATGTCTCTGTTAGCGGTGCAAATGAGGAGGATAAAGCGGTCAGTCCTTGATTCTTCCAGTGAAAGCTGCCGACCACACTGAGGAAGATTTCAGGACCAATCACTTGTACTGTAGGTATGAGTGAATATAAGGTGAATATTGTCGCTGTACAGCAACAGCGACAATACTGGTGCCCTGTACAAAGTGTTTCTGTAGGCCTTACACCCACTGAGAGCTGGGATAGGTTCTTATACCAAATTTTAATCACTGAAGGCCCAACAGTGGCAGCTTAATGCTGGAGAGGCTTCAACTGGTGACTGGCAACTGGAAATAGCTGGCCAGTTGAGTTTAATCCTGTTCTAGGTTTCATCTCTTTTCAGTGGATGGGTTAAGCATTTTTATGACAACCATATTTTTATTATATTTTATTGATGATGTTTTTCCCAAATTAATCAGTTAATCAGTTTATCAATGTTTAAAGATCCAACCCATTTATTCCGGTGGTCCCGCTCAGCCAATTATGCCCGCCAGTGGTATAAGTGGTGAGAATAGAATAGAATAGCCTTTATTTGTCATTACACATATACAGGTGTACAGTACAATGAAATTCTTTCTTCACATGTCCCAACTTCTTTGGAAGCCGGGGTCAGAGTGCAGGGTCAGCCATTGTACAGCACCCCTGGAGCAGTGAGAGTTAAGGGCCTTGCTCAAGAACCCAACAGTGGCTGCCTAGCAGAGCTGGGATTTGAACCACCCATCTCTGGTTGATAGCCCAAAGCTCTACCCACTAGGTTACCACTGTCCCTAAGTTGGTGGGTTGTTAGTATAGTACAGTAATACATTGGTAGTCATAAAGTGATGAATTAAATGTGAACAATTGTGCATATTGGTGTTTAAAACAAAATAAAATGATGTAGTTAACTATAAAAATGAATTAAAGGTGCAGTAGAAAGTCCTTGTTCATGATATTCTGTACTAACTTTACCATGACTAGATCAGTTTGTAGCTGATCCTGAATGTTCAAAACAACTCACACGAAGAGGTTTGAGACCACAATGTTTAACACCCCATCACAAACTACCAACTTCAGAATGTCCTGATTTTTTTCCTGCCCATCTTATTTTTTATTTAGTTAGTAATGTCATGTTATAGTGGCCATTTAAATGGTGATATCCCCAAACACTGGACAATAAAGCAGCAAGAGACACAAACTAACAATGGCAGCACCAGTGCAATTTTTTCTTATATTTATAGGACTCAGCAGGTGCAAGACTGTTTTCTCTATGTCCGTACAACACCCCATGGCTGTAGAGAGAAAGAAAAGGGGGAGCGGGGGATGGGGCAGCTGCCGGCTGAGATTAGATACCTGAATCCAATCTCAAGGAGCATTGGGCTCCAGCCGCGCTTAAGTGTTTTCTGGAGAATTTCTTATGTTCACCACTAGCTGATTACTTCCAGATTTTAGTTCCGCTCTGGCGGAGATGAGCCGCATAACACACGTTCTGTCAGTCATGGTTAAGATGCAGGTTTACATGCAAGTTCTGTAATTATGCTCTAAGAGACTAAAAAAAACCTTATTACCAATATAACAACAGCTGTGACATCATATGAGAAAATTGTCTGTTGATTGGAAATAATAGATAAACCAGTTTGTGTGCTTCGTGCGTTTACCCTGATTAGAGCTTAGCTAGATACAAAAACATATCTTATGTTTTTCTTTAAAGATAGAACAGACAGAGGTAACAGCTAAAGAAGTTTCCATGTACAGTATAAGAATATGATAGTGAAATGAAAGACATGTCATTTTCATAAGAAACATTTCATTTGGCTCCTGAGGCTGCAAAACAGTTATGTGTTTATTCTGTCACTGAAAACCTTTCTTTACAGAATAACACCAAAGCCATCAGATAACAGAGGTCTACTAGATAATGAAGTGTAACAAAGCACTCCAAGGCAGTTAATAGTTGACTAAAATGCCCTGATTCAAATTGGTTTGACATCTATAATGAATAGATATTCACTTTAAACAGCAGAGTGCTGGTGCTATTTACCTCACGTGGTTGACGTAACTGGTGCTATACGCCTGGTTGCCAAGTTCATGGTTTTCTATCCAATTTGGGCTTAATTCAAATTTGCATTGCATAGTTTTGACATACCTAGAAATAAATGAACAGATGAGCACAAATAGATACAAATTTTTTTGTAAGAGTTTATTTTATTTTTGGGTGTCAAACACGGATAACAGTTTTTGGATTTGAGATGGAGCCTTGCATCGTTGCTGAATTTTCAGCTGTGCTGTTGTACCCTAGTGGTTAAGGTACTGGACTAAAAATTGAAAGGTCATTGGTTCAAGCCCTATCACCAGGTCACCATTGTTGCACCCTTGAACAATATCCTTAAGTCTTGTCACAGTACTGTAGAATTGGATAACAGCGTCTGACATTTGGAGAAAATGTACATGCTGTGGTGTACTGTGTATTTATAGTGTACTAATGATATACCACCAATTTTCTTGTGACAGTTTGGGAAGGCCTTGTCCTGTTCAAGTATGAATTCCACAAAGCATTGTCTATGCACAAAGCAGTCTATAAATACATGCTTGATGAGGTTGGTATGAAGAAACCCCAGAGGTTGCATAGAGCCCTTCCACTGTATTAAACACCTTTAGGATGAACTAAAACACTGATTGTGAGCAGCGCCTGACCTCACATTGACTAATTGGACAAAATCCTCACACATGCACTGCAAACCTTATGGAAGCATTTTCAGTATAATAGAAGCTGTCATAGCAACAAAGGTAGGCAACGTATAATACGTATTAATGCCCGTGCTTTTGTAATGGAATGTCTGACAAGTTTATGGTCCAACATCTCGGCTATATAATGTACACAATATATATAAATGTTCTAAAATTTTTACATTGTGATGATTTATGATGTCAGTAAAATACTGGATGAATAATACGTTTAGAGTTCCATTGATCAAAACGTCAAATGACTACGCTGACTGAACGTCTCTTAGTAGTGAGACGGCAGCTAAAGGAGCCATGTGGGTGTAGAATCAAAGGGAATGAGGAATATCTATTTCAGATGTGACAGGACTAAAGAAAGTGCTTCTCTTGAACTCACTTTGTGCTCTTTTTTAACAAATGTCAGTTCTGCTCTTTTTACTTTCACTCATTAACCTTGCTTGTTCTTCCACTTCATGGCCCTCCTAATACACCCCCGCACATACGCGTGAGTCTCCTGGGACTCCGCACACAATGGTGAAGTTGGTTAATTATATACCCTTAAGCTCTCTGAATTTTCAGACAAAAGTATTCTCCTCCTTCTTTTATCCCTGCGTTCACGCTCAAAATGTAATAATTACTTAATTCCATTCTCTAATTTCTGTGAAATTATTTGTGCATGTGTTAAGATTATTTAGATCTAATGTTAAATGGTTTCTGGCTAATTATTCATGGGGAATAAAAGCGCCAGCATCACAATCAGCCAAGAACCCCAATCTAACAAGGAGCAATGCTGTAAAAGGTCGGAGTTTTTTAGTGTTCATGTTTTTCAGAGCTGTTCAGACAGAAAGAAGGTACTGGGTTCGATCCCCAGATGAGTCTTGGTCCTTTCTGTGTGAAGTTTGCCACCAAAAACTTAGTAGCCCTGTAACAACCTAGATACTAGGATGCACAGCCAGTCCCAAGTACGGATAAATAGAAAAAAAAGAAGATAGTGTACATTGTAGTGCTGGTCCCTAAGGAATGCAGACAGAAGCCTTCACATTTAAATATATATGTGGATTCAGCTTCCAGGGAATCTCTGGGTGTGAGGCAGTAACACATCAGACAGGAAAACAATCCTGTCTAGGCAATTCACCGATCAGAAACATGAACATTTCTGTAAATACCGGAGGCCTGTCAGATAGGGCATATGACAGGCACAATGGGCAGTTCCTCCGCAGACATTGTGCTGTAGGGAAGCCCAGAGTAAGTGGGTGTGGTCTTTAAACACTGTGCAAAGACACTAGAAAGCAGATAGAAGCTACTGGGCTGGAGGCATGGGCAAAGAGAAGGGATACGATAAGAGCAAGATACCCTCCTCAACGGCAAACAGGCTTCTTCAGTAGTGGAAGCCAAACTGACCACACTAAATTGGGAGAAAGCACATAAATAAAAAGAAAAATAAATGTTTGTGTTTTGCACAAACATAACACTTGATGTTCTGCCCAGAGACTTAGATTTGTGTCTCATCAGGTCAAGGAATCTTTAAATTCTGTTTAACAACCCCTCACTTCGTATCTTACCAGTTTTAGGTTCCCACAGAGATCCAACAACTGAAATGCTTAAAATAAACCATGCTTAATTCTGATATATTTTACAAGCAGGATGGAGTGGAATGGTGGATTAAAGAAGATTATTTGAATGGATAAAATATTCAGCTTCAAGATTTCCATGCTCTAAAATGAATGAATACATTCAGAAGTACTGAAGTAAATAAAACGGTCCCATATAAAACATCAAAGCCTTTTTCAACTTCTGAGGGTGAAACAGTGTCCGGGTCAGACAGGTCGCTCAATTCTGGTCTCCCATCACATTGGGAGCAGAGGAGGTCTTCCTACCATGCGTCTGCTCTGCAGTTATGGCACATTAAACAGACTCCTGCTGTCCGCTGTCACCCAGCCACCCGAACAAACTCAAGCCGACAGGTATTCCAAACCTGAGACGCTTCATCCGTTCTAAAACACACCCTGCTCATCCCAGCACAGCCCGCTGCTTACACATTTCCTCCAGACACCCTTGTCTCCCGGGCTTTATGAATAAAATGAGCAATGTGTCTGTTTTATTTAGGACAACGAAGAAATAAAAAAAACTATTAGCCTCGCTGTAAATGTTTAACACTTAATCTGCATGATGGTGAATATAATTGGATCTAATACAAAATAAATTATAATGAATAGCTGAAGATAGATTGTGCTAACATCACATCTCATTACTTTAACACTCTACGGAATTTTATCATTAATGAAGACACCAGAACAATCCAAGCACAAATAATAAATAACAAATCTAATTTAATTTCAGCCACTTTAATCATTAAAAACTTGGACTTCGCAAGCAAAATCATTTGACCTAAAATGATGTATTGAACCAAAAACATATTTAAGTTGCAAACTAATAATATTATTTAAACATAAAAAAGTTTTTAGATTGCGCAGTAATTAAAATGATTTTTTTTCTGTCACTGTTTTTGCAATGAACAATAGTAATTTTGTAATCAATAATTTATTTGTTATGATAACCACATCCCCCTCAGCATCAGTCCATGACTAGGCTGGACGTGCAGATAAAGACTTTTATACATGGCCGAGTCACATTATTATGATCACTATCTACTTTCACGATTTAGTGAACGTTGGCAGATTGCATTTCATGTAAATGGGTCAAGAGTAAAGTTAGTGCATCAGATTTTTCATGCATGGATATCAGTATATGAACTGAAGCACATTAAAAAACACACGCACACATTGAGGTCGACTTAAAGAGTAGATCACAGTGACCTGTCAACTGAAGTAGTAGATCTCATGCCACAAAAGTATATGGGCACCCCTGATAAAGAAAGTCATTTTTCATGAGCTGGCTTGAAATCTCTTAAATTGGTTAGAAGACCTTGACTAATACTTCCAAGTGCTACTCTGCCCCCCATCCCCCCCCCCAATTCCACAGATGTAAACCCAACCTTATGTTGGCTCTATGGATCCTCTGCTAAGCTGTCAGATGTAGTGAAGTCAGCATGGTTCCAGATACATGTGACAACCTAACAAGATCGTATCAAATCACTTATAGCCCATCTAGCTGCCATCTTTGCTGGATATTAGCTGGTGGTCAGTGTGTTATGGATCACTGTACATTTACATTTTCAGCATTTAGCAGATGTATTTATCCAAATCAACAGTTACAGTATAGTTATAATCTGAGCAATGAGGGTTAAGGGCCTTGCTCAAGGACCAACACCTGCAATCTGGCGAGATTTGAACCAGCATCCTTTGGAAACATGTCCAATACCTTAACCACTGGACTACTGCTGGCCCAGGGAGACATTGTGGCTTTGGTTCTGGGTTTGATTCCCAAGTGGACAAGTCCGTATGCTTTCTGTGTGCAGTTTGCATGTACTCCAGTTTAATCTCAGAGTCTAAAGATGTGCAGTCAGGTTAAACTTACACAAGTGTGACTATGTGTATGTGTATGTCTGTCTGTGTGTGTGTGTGTGCGTGTGTGTGTGTGTGTGTGTGTGTGTGTGTGTGTGTGTGTGTGTGTGTGTGTGTGTGTAGTAGTGAAATATGTGATTACATTACTAATGGTTCCTCACCCAATCCGAGCAGAATGAAACATACCTGGATTCCAAATGCAATGTTTGACTGTTTATGTTATTATCATGATATCCTCTATTTTTTTTATTTGGCTAGATATAATAAAAAAGTTCCAATATTGATTGGTCTGCAAATAGAACATTGTCCATTTTTGCTCAGGGGCCAAACAGTAGCAGCTAGGCGGGGGTGGCCAGTGACCTTATGCCCGATAATCTATTTAATATTTAATCGCTACCTAGCAAAAACAGCTAAAATGGATATGTTGCGCTTGTTTTATGAAACACTATCAATATAGCAGACCCAACACCAACCTGACTATAACGGACAAACTATTCAGTACAAATAAACATGTAAACTATTAAATAATGTTAGCAATAACTGGGAGAATGGCTGCCTAGCTATGACCTTATGATCATCTAATCATTTACTTGTAGGCTGTAATTGATTCAGTTGTTGTAAAACTACACTGATGCCATATTTGATATGTATATCTTGTAAAATTATTGTTTTTACACAACATTTGTACTTTGTGCTGTGTTATCTCAAAAGGAAAATAAGAGATAAAATATGCTAACCATGCAGAAGGGATCTTCAAAAGAATTCCACACTTATATTTCGGTGGGAAGCTTTATGTGGAGAAGAATCTGCATTTGATCCCTAGGTGGGGCAGTCTCTGTCCTTTCTGTGTAGAGTTCTTCCCGTATTGGTTTCCTACCACAGTCCAAAAACATGCATACAGATGAGTGTGTCTACCCTGTGATAAACAGGGGGTTTCAGTGTGCCTTGCACACATTAAAAAGCTGGAATAGGCTCCACCACCCCCTGACACTTAATGGATAAGCCCATAAGAACATGAGTTTCTAATGATCCCAGTTTTAATAGTGCCAGTTTGTTACTATTAATGTCACACACCACAGTCACAAGGTTCATTGAAAATGTTCAGAAAAGGATGTAATTATTAAAATATTGATTCATTTATACAACATTGATTTATGGTCACATATTATTAAGCAGAGAGGTTGTAATTACCATGCTATTATACTGTACCGTAGTCTGCCCTGTTCATCTTTTCTCTTCCAACTGTAATGAAAAAGGATGTCTCCTTAACTGGCTTTTAGGTTTTTGACCTGTAAAATTTTAATAGGGACGACAGACTGGCAGATAAGTCATGGCACGGCTAATTTCACCGAGTTCGGTTAAGTGGAAGTACACAAATATGGCCAAAACTCTTCTCTCGAGGGATCACCTCTTTTAACTATTGCCTTTGGCCATTAAAAGCGAAGCTACTTGTGGTGAAGCTCACAGCCACTAACACGTTCTCCTCCAGCCTATTCACAGCTCATTTTCAATTTTAAATTCTGCAAAGGAGGAGTGGGGGACACAACAAAGTTCTCAAAAGTATAATTGGGCTGAATAATAATATACAATTATTGTTCTACTTGGATACAAGCACACACTTTCTGTGGATGACATTCAGTAGTCGGTTAATGAAAAGGCGTTGAACAGGAATTGAATCATATTTTCCACTCCATAGAGTCAGAAAATGGTGCTTCAGACACTTGTGAGTGCAGTCAGGAATCCCAATTTGCTTGCTGGAAATTGGAAATGGTGGAACAGAGAGACACAACGCCAGTAAAGTGGGTTTTCTTGCAGAGAGCCAGTGGCACTTGGAGTATGGGGGAGTGGACGAGGCAACGGTCTGATTGCGGTCATCGCTGGGCATCCAAATACTCCACTGGACTTTCATGTGTGACATGTGTAAGCATGTGTGAGCTTCATACTTGGAACTTTTCTACACACACACACACACACACACACACACGCACACACACACACACACACACACACTAGCCAGGTATCAACCTCCCGGACAAGCTAAGCTCAACCTTTGTGGCATCTTTTAAAAGGTTTTATAAACAATTTGCAACTATTAAAAGCAACTGATTTCACATTAACAAGTAGATCAGTTTTTTTTTCAACAAATTTGTTTTATTTTGTTTCGAGATAATTAAAACAATTGGATAGAATATTAAAATTACATTATAAATGTTTAACTATTTCACATTATTGAACATACTTACTTTTTCTGAGTAATGCAATCTTTAAATATTTATACTTTTATTTTAAGTGCAAACATTTGGAAATTCTACAATTCTACAATTAATTTCATTTGAACCTTTAGCTTAACAGAAATTTGATAACAAATTGTGTACAGTTAAAATATTGAAATATTTCTATTTTTTGCACTTACAGTCAGAAAATTAATTCCGGTGATTAATTGTTTCAAATATTTTTAGCATTGGCCTGGGAGCCCTGTTTTACTGCAAATCTAAGGCAAACCAGGTTTCCACTGTTCTTGAGCAAGGCCCTTAACCATCAAAATGTAAGACACTTTAGAGAAAGGTGTCTGGTACGTTTACATTTTCAGCAATTAGCAATAATTAAGAGTTAAGGGTATTATTTACTTGTTATAGTTTTACATTAGATGCCCTTCCTGGTGCAATCCTCTTACTTTGAGGGGGTTAGGACCAGCACTACATTCTGGTTTGTACATCCTGGTGGCTAGTGAGACACCCTACCGATAGCTGGCAACAGTATGTTTCCCCATTGCATTAATGTGCTACTAGTAATAAATCAATTAGAAACATATTTTTAAAAAAACAGTTTAACAAAGAATCATGTCATGCTTCTAGTTTCCCTTGAACAGAGGATTTGTTCAGTTCAGCAGCACCTTTGTTTGCACGAGGAATTTGCATTTCAAAACGAGCCTAGAACCTGCTCTGCATATTTACATCTGATTAGCAACTTTAAATGAATATGTCAAAATCAGTAAAGAGCTCATCAGTGACTTTGTCACACGTGTACTAATGCATTAATATGAGCAGTATGTTTAACGACCACTTTGTGTTCACATCAGGACAGATGAAATATTGTTTCATTTTAAAGTTGTAATTATTATTATTATCTAACTTCACCAGGAACTATTTTCATAAAAAAATAAAAGCATTTACTTTCTGTTATTCAGATTAATTACTGAACATGTCCAAAATGCTTGCTGGTGCATTTTGAAAGGCTTACCACTTAGACGAGGCTGAGGTATTGGGGTCAAGGCCGAACAAAACGTGCTCAGAATCACGTGTGTGTGTGTGTGTGTGAAATAATACTACGTGTAGAAACACTTAATATTTAATTCTTTTTTTTTTATCGAGAGCAGAAGAACTGCTCATTGTATAAGTGAGACACAGAAACATTTTTCGATTTTCAAATACATGTGAACTGTTTTCTAATTAAGGAGAATCATTGAAATTTCATGCCCATACCTTAGTGTTTTTCCTTTTTCTGCATTTCTACACAGTTGGCAGGCCGTTTCTGAAGCTTGGGCAGAAGAAAATGTCCGAGTGCATCATAACGGCTGCTGCACCTCACCCACGAGGAGCAAGTACAAAAAAAACACCAGCAAAGTTCACAATGTTAAGGTGAGAAGTAAATATGTGAGGAGAGAGAGAGAGAAAAAGAAGGCGAGACGAGAGAAAGGAGAAATATTTTTAGTAACCTAATTTCTGTTTAACAAAATGTATTATCTTCCAAAAGCAGCATTGTCATTTATAGATTGTTAAAATGATTGTTAAGCCTAAAAAATTAGAGATTAAAATGCAGAACACCCCACACACCAAGTCACATCAGTCCATCCTGTGCCAATTTTCATTGAATTCTTGCAGTTTGTCAGTCATTATTATTTTTCTATTTTAATACAACAGTTTTTTGGTTTTTAATATTATTTTAGTGAATGCATATTCTCCCGATTTCCAATCCAGTTGCCTGATTTCATCATGCTTCCTTCCCACTAATACCGGCCCCAGCAATGATTGAGAAGAACAAAGCTAACCCACTCCCTCTCTGACACGGTGGTTGCAGCCGTATTCATTTTTCTCACCCACACTGTATTTGGATTTGTTTGAGAAACCCGGTTCAGCCAGAGGAAACCCACCTTGGCCAATGCATCAGTCCTTAGACAGACCCTATCCGGCTTTAATCCCGCCCAGCCAACAGCTAGAGCTGAGACTCAATACGATGTATTCACGTGCTTGCGATAATGTTCACAATGTTATGCTGAGAAGTGAGAATGTGAAGATAGAAAGTAAAAGAGAAAATCATGATGTGATAAAGTGAGAGATGACATGTTTTTGGACTGTGAGTAAACCAAAGCACCCAGAGAAAACACACACAGACACACCAAGATCATCTAAAGTATACATACATTTCAAAAGGGACTCACATCCAGGTCTTCTTGCTGTAAAGCCACAGAGCTACCCAACAAACCACAGACACAAGTTTAAGACCTACAGAAAGATCAAAAAATGCTATTTTGCGTCAGCTTCAAAATGAATTGAATGTGTTCATGTACAGACAGGAGAATCTGGGTCAGGTGAAGCAGTACAGAGTGTACAGCACAATAAAAAATGTTACTCGTATATCACAGTGTCTGAGGTCAGAGTGTGGTCACAGTCATAGTACGGCGTCTCTGGAGCCGAAAGGGTAAAGGGCCTTGTTTGAGGGCCTGGTAGTGGCTGCATGGCAGTGCCAGGATTCAAACTGACAAGTTTCAGTTGGTAGCCCACATGACTACAAAGCATACTGCTCAAAAAATAAAGAGAACACTAAAATAACACAGCCATGATTTTTTTTTCATTACATAGTGGAATGCATTGAATGAATGAAATAACATACAAAGTGGAAAATCAAATTACAGGCTGATCCAACTTCAGTGGAAATTCATCAAGACAAGTTAAAATGAGGCACATTAGTGTTGTGCATCAGAATATGGCTGTGCTGCCCTCCAAAGAAATGCCTCCCCACACCATTACTGACCCACTGCCAAACCGGTCATGCTGGAGAATTATGCAGACAGCAGGACTGAGAAATGGTTGTGGTCACTACCTGCAGAACCACTCCTTTATAGAGATTGTCTTGCTAACTTCATTTCATGTCTACCTGTTGTCTGTTCCATTTGCACAACAGCAGGTGACATTGATTCTCAATCAGTGTTTCTTCCTAACTGATCAGGTTGATTTCATAGAAGTGCTATTGACTTGCATTGTGTTACATTGTGTTGTTTAAGTGTTCCCTTTGTTTATGAGCAGTGTATTATCACACCCCAGTGTTTTATTACGAGTATCCTCATACTGTTGGTGGGAAGCATAGTAATTGGTCAAGTCTGAGAGAACCTAAAGTCCTGATTCAGCACTATATGATTTCCATCTTTTTGGGGGGCCCTTAAAAAGCTTTAAGAGGAAGAAATGTTTGTTATGATGAGAAAGTAGCAGTTCATGTCACACATTTGTCAAAAAAAACGCATCACGAAGGAAGGTGACTGTGGTAAAGTGATGTCAGCAGAGGGCGCTAAAATCTCATCTGGTTGACGTCACTACAGGGTTGCCATATTTTGAATTCTCAGGGCAGATGTATGTGTTTATTTATGGTTAACTTTATTTTGTATTATTTAATAAATAATATAATGTGGGATTACCTGCGATGGACTGGCGCCCTATCCAGGATGTTACCATCTGCATTGAGCCAGTTGAATAACTGGGAAAGGCTCCAGCACCCCTCCCTGACCCTAATTAGAGTATGGGATTAAAGAAAATGCACTGATGATGATAATGTGGGATTTATTTTACATTTTCATTTTTACACAATAAGGAGAATGTGCAGCATTAGTTTTTACTAATCGTAATGAGCAGTTTTGATTTGTTAGTACTGCTCTTAAACAAAGTTATATTTTTCTATGCACAATTTTGTTACCCCTTCTCTAAATAGTTAGAAGGGCCAAGATATATGAATGAAAGGTTAGACTAAAATAAATTTTCATTCTTTCTGTAAAATAACTGACACACATGTGATTAATAGTTTTGCGGCAAGAAAGAACAGTAGATGACACATCACCAGACAGCATAGATAAAACAAAACATAAAACGCAGAAAGAGACAGTGAGTTATACAAAACAGACTAAAACAGGGACAAGAAGAACCAGGCAGAAACAGACAAAGAAAGAAGAAACTAGTGAAAATGAGATGAACTTGTTTAAGCAGCGCCTCTGTGTGCTGTATAAAATATGAACTAACTATGTGATTATTAATTGGGCTCATTTTGATTTCTGTATTCCGGACTGCATATTGTTAGGCACTCTCCACGGGCTGAGACGGCGTGTGTGCGTGCACGGGTGTGTCGAGGGGTTCGGCGAGCCGTGTGCCTCAGCCATTTAGAGAGCAGCCCGCCGGTCGCGCCGCAGAATACCAATGAGTGGGGTTAAAAAGGCACGGCTCCTCTTGGAGACGACTCTCCTCTTCCTGCACACCTTCTCCGGGTCTCCACGGACTAATTTTCAAAGCCACCTCTTAATGTGGGTTTGTGTCAATCACCCAAATAGACAGCTTCATTCCACGATATAAAATAGTGCTACATTAGAGCTATGCAGAGCAGCCATGGAACCAGGCTCGGGCTCGCTAGTACGGAGAACAGATTAAAAAAAAAAAGCACTTTAATGCCTATTGAGTCTGAAATAATGTATCATTCATGTTATGCACACATTCACGTCAAGCTAACAAAGAGGTCTATCAAAATGTTCGAGTCACAAAGAACTGAGATATATCAGGTGCTTCATATCTGAACTCCTACCCGGAACTGAGGGAAAAAGACTTTTGCAAGGATGGTAGTTGCATTTAAGACAAAACAGCAACAAAGTATTATGAATATGGTCATAATTATACCCCTGATGGGTGTATAAAATCATTTCTAAAAATGTCGGACAGACAGAAAATTTGGTAAATTGGTAAATCCTGTTTCAGATTTTAAAAAGAATGGCTGAAGGTCATTATAAAAGGAAGAACAGTGGCATCTTTACTTTAGTGCTAAACGACACAAACATGTTCGGTGATGTAGTTAAAAGTAAAAGTGAACATGTTCCTTTCTCTTGTTTCAACACTTCAGTTGCTGGACAGTCTGAGGTATGGTCTAATAACTTCAGTGAGAGAAAGGTCTGGACTGCTCTCAAGATTCAAAAAAGTCACATAAATATGTAAATATGTAGCAGGTACAAATATACAGTGAAATGAAAAAGTGACCGATTCATAGACTGTGCAAAGGGACATCAAAAACAAAAATATTTTAAATTACAATTTAACTTAAAAATGCTATCAAAGATAAAATAAAATAATTATGCCTGTTAATGTGCAAAAAAGTTAAAAGAGAATAACGAGCATAAATGTAATGTAATGTGCATGTAAAAAGTTAGAAATGAATACAAACATTTATGTTATTAGAATACCAACTGATATAAGATTTTAAAGTGGCTATGTGGTCCATGTGCATTAAGTGTTTACCTACATCTTGAAGTACGAAGTATGTCTCTATGTACGAAGAAGCATTTGTCTTGGTATATTTTGATTAGAGAACAGGATCATCCCTGAAAAAAGGACAAAATGCACACATTTTCACGTGTTCGGTGGCGACATGTTAAGTTCAAATCTCAGTTTTGCTAACAGACAGCCACACACCTTATCATACCAACTGCTGCAATAATGTTTTCTGCTGGCTGATCAATGAGCCCTGAACAATAAGACGAAGGATTATGAAGATCATTATTATGACTCCAAGCACAACATGAACCCGCTTCATGCAGGTGAAAAGAAGCAGTTGGTACTGCACACAAGCTTTAGGGGAGATCAGTTATGACCCTTCACGGGTCCACACTGAAGGTCTGCGGGAGTACAGGTAGAAAGTCGAGTAATTGGACATGACAAGATTAGGAAGTTAACTGGGGGTAAATGCATTTTTTAAAAGATCTAAAATATGATTTTAGTCATCTGCTGTACTTCTCTTTGTGAATGAGTACTGTGCTATAGAGAGGCAGCAAAGGGAAAGAAAATCTCAAATTCCTAACAAAAATACCATGTCACTTAGAGGAGCAATTTGAAGATTTTTTTCCTTAATTAATAAAATTACAGCAGCGTCTGACATTCATGTCATGAACTAAATGTTCAAAGGATCTGAAATAGAAGCCTGAAGAAAAAGAAAAGAAGATTTTGCTGGAAACAAACCCGCTCTCCCTTACTTGTTGTGCTTGAGCACAATACATATTCAGTTGAACTCTAACTGTCAACCAAATTTCTGTCTTTGTTTTGGACATCTCTCTTTTTCCCCTCTGCTGTGATAAAAACCTTTCAAATCCATCAAAACTGTTTATGTCGTGTGAGGGATTTAAAGGGTCTGAGAAACAAACCCACAGAGAGGCAGCCAGCTATGACAGGGCTCGTCTCATCAGCATGCCAGTGTAGAAAAACAGACGGATGGACGGGAAAGTGGCAGCACACACAGATCCGCGTTTGTATGTGAGGAGAGGTTTTTCAAAAGGAAATCCACCGACTGATCTGTGACTCAACTTTAAATTTTACATTTCTAATGGCAAATAAAATAAACACTTATTTTCAAATGGTAATTCACAAATACAATCAGGAAGTCATGCTAGCACAGATTGTGTGATATGACTGAACGTCTTT
>JAYDZF010000008.1:2958398-2970183 GCA_034509105.1 Microcambeva barbata | reverse complement strand
TCTTTTCTACACCAACATTTAGAAAATGTGCCAGAAGTAGATGCCTGAAGTCTGCTAGACAACCCAACTGAAACCCTGTTAGGAAGCTGATAAAAACAATCATGTCTGAAGGGTCTGAGATGAACTGAGGTGTGAGCTCACTGATGGGTGGCTTAACTGTTCAGTTATGTTTGTTAATGTAATTGCAGGCCCATGTTTGCACATGAATCAATGATATGACATGTAGCCTGTAGAATACCATGCTGTCCACCTCTTTACTAAGAACTTTAATAAAATACTTACTTTGGGAAAGGTTATATATAAAATAATGTTTGGTGAATCCTTTTCTGAACAAATTACCTGTCAAAAATGATTTAATAACATCAGACATCATACAATACAGAAAAGTTGTTGCATAATCTAAATATTTCCAATACAACAGATCATTAAAATGTGCTTTTACTTCTTCAGAAAATCATGTCTAGCTTCTACTCTATTGTTGAGGTAATAAATCTACCTCACTAAAAGTTTGTGCCTTAGTGATCACATGTCACTGCTGAAGAGAACAGAAACGCTCAGAGAGAGAGAAAGAGAGAGAGAGAGAGAGAGAGAGATAGAGAGAGAGAGAGAGAGAGAGACTCCTATGTACTCGCCTATGTACTGGTTTATCGGAACAAAAAGATTACAAAACGCAAAGTTCCATTTACAACATTACATAATCTGCACTGTACATCTGGAGACATTAGACATGTTTCCTACTAATTATTTAATTACTTATTCGTTATATATTAATAAACTTATATGTATATATATTTGAATCCATTCGTTAATTCATTATGTTTATCAGCGTTCAATATTGCTTTAACATATACTCTATAAAGAGGTGAAATACATTATTTGTGTATAAAATGTCGTACCTGTCAGTGAATGTTTAGTTGTACTGTCTCAACCTTACTGAAATTATTGAGAGGGTAAATTTGCAATGTGACTGATCTGTGCTGATAATGTCAAATTCATTACAGACTACTTTAAATACGACTCTGTCTGGTAGGTAAATGTGGTTTAGTTAAACACACACACAGTAAAGGGAGAAACAAAACTGTATGCTTCCACCAAACAGTATAGGTTAAACAGTTTTAATTATGATATAAAATTACACCATATGGAGGTTTGACTATTCTGGACACTCCTTAAACACGCTACAAGAAAATCACATATTATCAGTGGAGTCTGGCTTAGAAAAGCTGGTGGGGCACAATAAACCCCGTATGGGCGCTGTCCCACTGTGCAGAATCCAAGTCGCCAGTAAAACTACACACAAACCTACTCGCTCGATGAATCTAAGCACAAACCCACCTCATCAGTGTAGAGCACACATTAATGTAAAGCAGGAGTATGAACAAGTGAAGATGTGCATGTGCATGAAAGACACAACTGCTTTATTGAAAAAGTGGTCAAACAGTAAATGATCAGTGCGGTCTGTGACTATTAACTCAGACTTTCATACACGACAATCTTTCATCTAATTCTAAAGTCAATAACTGTCATAGTACTCCCTTGCTATTAGTAGTGGCTAACAGACCTGTTATGACTATGGCTAGCTATGGAGCCATTTTATCTTGGCCCACAGGTCATTATTAAAATCATTTTGAAGCTGCACACATATTTAAATGCTTACTTGCTTAGGTGCTGAGATGGCGATTCCATGCAATTACTTCTGAGACGATCCCTAACTTATATAAATGGCAAACATCAAACATTGAACTTCAAACAAACTTCTAGTTGTAAATATGTTGCTCAGATGTAACAAATGTGAAACAACATTAATATTTATGACTGATATATATATATATATATATATATATATATATATACTATAAACTTAACATTTATTAATGGTGCACAATACATTTATTATTGCACACAATGCAGTTAACATTTATTAATGGTGCAAAGCGACACATCTGTTGGGGCTAAAACATGGTGAACCATCGGTATAAGGCAGGTATGATTTTGAACATTTGAAGTTTGTAATTTGTATCGACTTTTACACAAATAACAATCTTTCATCTAATTCTAAAGTCAATAACTGTCATAGTACTCCCTTACTCCCTCGTCTCAAAAGTGATCATATGGGATCAGTTACTTAGCAATCGGTAGCAGCTGAAAACACTTTTGGGCACAATCCTTGGAAAATAAACGTATGTGTATATTTACAGCACTCAATTAGATAAAAAATAATAATAAATCTCTTAGTCAATTAATTTAATTACCAATCAGCCAATTGGGCTCCTGAGCAATGCCCACAAAGCTTAATTGCTCAATTTGTAATCAGTCATAAATTAATGTAAGTCAGTGGTTAATTGTTTCTGATAAATGCTGCAACTGCAAATAAATACATGAAAAAGTAAGCCTACAATGACTGTTTCGATTGTTTATAAAATTTACTGAACTTTAATAGTGGTTTTCTCTCTTAGGTTACAGAATAGACAACATGCAGTAAACTGAGATTAGAATGCTTAGGGTTATGACATCTACATTAGGTCAAGCAAAGATAAAAAAAAAAGTCATAAACACATCTTAAGCTATTTGATCTCAATTTTCAATGCAATAAATCATATTTTGCAATTGTGGGTTTATTGTGGGATTCTGAGTAAAGTAAACTGAACTGTATACATAACCCTAGTCTCACTGTATCACTAAAAATGAGCTAATGATTAATAGAGAAACCAAATTCCTACTTTACAGTTTATGTTAGACATGCTCCGTTTATGCCAGCTCTGCACAAGCTTCTTTATAGGGGATTGCAGTTTTGCGATGAGGTCATTTATAATAAGCACTGCACAGAAACCTGAAACGCTGAAAGCCTGGTCTGGGAAGATTAGGTTTAAAGCTTGAAGGCAGCACCAAGGATTTGTGCAAATAATTACAAACTTAAATTTCAATAGTTTTGTTAACAGCTGGCTCCTTGAGTCAACTCAGATAGATTACTGGCTCATCGTGGTTAAATCATACTAAATTAAATTAAAACCACTTAGTTATTTGGATGGGTTTTATTCCATGGCACATGATTTGTGCATAATATTTTATATACATAATCTTTATAAGATTATACTTAACTAAGGCATTGCTTTATAATCAAATTTCATTTATTCTTCATGGTTTATCCCACTTTTCACTGATCGTGTTTTACCACCACTGGTAAGTCAACACACACACACACACACACACACACAAAGACATACTTCTCCATGACACAGCCAATCATGTATCACTTGATAGATCGACTCGGGATGAAAATTGAAAGTTACCACTTTGCCAACCAAGTGCTTGACAAAAGATCAGGAATATTATATATTATGTAAACATTTGAAATGAAAAATGTAATTTTTGTAATGTAATTAATTTCCAATTTCACTAAACCTGACATCGCTGACCGATTCCACACAACCATGACGGATAAGTTCTGCTCGATGAAGCAAAACTGGCCTGAAGCAGATTATAGAACATGTTTCCTTTACACGCTAATCCTTCTTTTAAGTTAAAGAATTCACATCTTTAAATGGCTTTACTTCACAAAGAGCACACAATAACTCATGACTGTGAATGCCGAGCAATAAATGCCCAGTTTTACCTGTGATTGATCTTGTTGCCTTAAACTAAACTGAAACATGTTAAATAAAATAAACTGCCACAACGGTTTAAAATGTGTCAAAGACTTTATAGAAACACTTGGTAAATTTTGTTTGGGCAACCTGTTGCAGAGTTACATGCCTTTTCATTTCATTGCACAAAGCAGGTAATGCAAAAGAGCAGGTAATTACAGCCTGAAGCGCACTTCAAGCCAAGCCCACGTGCATGCACACACACACGCAGCAATGTCTGTGTGTTAACATTAATGTTGCGTTAACATAGAATCAAGTACCTCACACACACTTTGGATCCAATATACGATAAAAAATAACACATGCAGAACTTAGCAGGATTAGAATGTACCGATAGATTCCTGCTTTCATGAGCACTTATGAAAACTTCACATCTAAACATACACCCTTTGTTTCCATCGGTGCAAAAGCACACGTGGCACTGCTGTAGCCGTGCTACACCCCAAAAACATTTACAAAATATCCATTACAGGTGGAAGGGTGGGTTCTATAATCATCCACAAAAACAAGAACATCAATACATTTATGTAATAATCTAATTATTCAGCTATGCAGCAGCAGAAACATGCAATCAGACACAGACAGGTCAAAGGCCCTTGGTTATATACATAAAAACAGTCAAGAATTAAGATCTGACTAACATGACATGGTCTGTTAGTTATAAACTGCTTATGTGTTGGATACCGTGGTGTGGTCAAAAAAAATCCCATATGTGACATTGTTTAGGAAGAAATGCCTTGTTGACAACAAAAGTCTGTTCATCAATCACAGTTCCTGCTAGGATTTACAAATACTAGGGTAAAAATTACAAACTAACCATAGAATGAATGTTGCTAAGTAGGCAATTTACATGTCATATCAGACATAGTTTATTTACCTTTCGTCATAATGTTGTGTGACGTTTCAGTGATGAGTGTTGTTCAGTTCAGTTCATTGTTTTTAACCCCTTATCCTAATTATGGTCAGGCAGGGGTGCTGGAGCCTATCCCAGCTCGTCAACGGGCGTAATGCACAAGGTAACATTCTGGATGGGGCACCAGTCCATGCAGATATATGAGTGTTGTGTATTTCCATATTTTTTTCATTCATCAAATACATTCAAACCGAGCATATTTGAGATGTGTTGGAATGAGCCGAGATGTAAGCAATATACCTAAAATACTAAGACAAGTCAAATGTATTTGTATCACGATGTACAGTGGCCATGGTCTAAATGCAGCTTGACAGAATCCAGGGAAGAAAATCCAAAAAACTGAGCAAGCTGAGGGCAACAGTGGCAAAGAAAAACTTTAAAATTAAAAGGAAGTCTTGAGAAGAACCAGACTTAATTCCAACACTGTGTGGTATCCATGCAACAAAGAACTGAGGTCAGTATTATTGTGGTAGTATATCTAATAAAGTGGCCTATGAGTTTATATTTCACGTCTCTACGGTCTTGGATGAGTGGACGTCCAGACAGCAACCTTGATTATTAATTTGATGGTGCAGAAAGCATTTAACCTTGTGTCAAGGTCCCATATATCCTTGTTATCTAGTATTGTTACAGCTGCTAACCTCTTTATGGCCACATTTACTACTTAAGGCTAGTTCAACATAAAACACTGGTCTTTCGGCTAAAGACATACACTCTGGAAGGTAGTTGTAATCCAGGAACCACCAACAACAGGTCTGTTGGAGCTAGACTATCGAGACAGCTTTACATCACGCTGTCTGTGTGTCTGTGTAAGACACCCCCCCCCCTTCTGATTTCCTATGGCCAAGTAATCAGCAACAAACTTTGTCTTGTGCTGCAGCGTCTAAGCCAATGTCAATGTAATGCTTGCTTGACTACGTACAGAGTCACCCCTGTTCCAGCAGCTTTTAATCCAGGGTTTGGCTGGTTTCGGTATCATATATGACCATTTCCTTAAATCAACTTTATGAACGGACAGAATTTAAGAGCTTTAGAGACAATGATACGATTTTGTATTCATAGAAATTTCTATTTTCCACAGGTTTCTACATCATTGTCGTGTGTCTGTGCGTTTTCCCAGTTAAACAGTCCTCCATGTAAGAAATTAGATTTCTCTACAGTTTTTATATTAATCAGCATTTTGCTCTCCAAGCATGACAGAGTGGCTGGCCTCAGGGTAACCCCAGAAAAATCAAACAGCTAATTTTTGAAAACACATTAATCTGCATCTGTCAGATGTTGGCACATACATGCCTCACATAATGCCTGGTACACTAACTCCAAATCCAGCAGTCCTGCCAATTGTGTATGGTTAAGAAATGTTAAGAAAAGGTGAAAGAGTAAGTCCTCATCACATTTACATATTAATCAAATGCATCATCTCAATAACATGTTCTAACCTGTCATCGGTCTCGAATAAAATCTAGGTCAGTTATAGTGCTGATATGGCACAATGCACATGAATAAGGGTTGAAACATACCTGCTGTGTATTAATCCCACATTATTGGAGCGGCTCCTGTATTAAAAGCACTCACAAAGTAAAGCACACTGTGCAAACCGGACGACAGAATGTGAACTGAAATACCGGCGGTTGGGCATTTCGCTCAGGAATCAATATTTTAGGTTGACTTTTTTTTTTTGCTGACGCATGCATTGTTGGAGCCGAAGACTTTTCTCTACAGAAGGCGTGCAGTGCATTATATAAGCTGCAGAGTTACATTATTAATACGCTCGGGAGAAAATGAACACGGCGACACGGACGCGAAACGCAAACGTCACGCCGGGATACCTGCGCGTAAGCTCCGAATGTCGTGAAGCTGGGATGGAGTTACCGTACCTGCCGCACGCTTTCATACCGACTTCTGTCGCTCCTGCTCGGATCGCTGGCGGAATCTCCCTCCTCTCTCTCTCTCTCTCTCTCTCTCTCTCACTCTCGCTCTCTCAGAGCCGGTTCGCCGCTCGCCGGTTGAAAAGCCGCCGCTCGTGCACGCGCATACGTCATCCGACTATGGCGTTCACGAGCTCAAGATGGGGTTCGCGCGCACCCCTCGTGAAAGTGGTTCAGGCGCACCTAACAGGTGAATGCAAACCACACACACACACAAACACACGCACACACACACACGCACACACACACACACACACACACACACACACACACACTCACACACGCACGTCCACTGGTATTCCGAGGATAGATCTCCCATAAAATGATTGGTTCTCCATCGGTGCTTGGGTCTTTTGGATGATTAGGCAAGCTCTTTAGACTTTTGGACATTTCTCACAGGGGGCTGTAGGAGCTCTTAGTTGTTCCATTTTGCTTTCTTGATTCCAAGTCTGTTCTTCTGTTGGCTTCGAAGAGTAATTCCTTGTTTGATAGATGTTCTCCACAGTGGTCTTTCTTGAGTCATTGCTTTGCAGTTACTGGATCAAGGGAGAAACAAGCACATAGTGTGACATGCTGTCTCAGGCCCAGAGTGGCATTGGTCTGCCAGGGATACATGCTATAAGGGCCAGATTTTAAGGGCATTTTGAGGTATGGCTTCCCCAGACTGCCAGACCAAATGGCAGAATGGATGGGGTGCTAGAATCTGATCTTCCACCATCACAGCTGGTTTTGATCTTTGTGATCAGGTCACGTCTGCCCCCATCGTTGTTGTTTTCATTGTTAGCCAGTTTGCTATATCACAGGTGGCCCCAACTCCATGTATTCATCAAGTCTGGTTCGATAGTCGTGGAAGTGCCTGTCCAGAGTTTATCATGCATGAGTTGGGCAGAAGTGTTAGTCTGCACCCTTTTTGCCTGTAAAATGTTACGCTTCTGCCACCCACACACGTTTACATTATTACATTTTCAGCATTTAGCAGAAACTTTTATCCAAATGCACTAACAGAGACAACTGAACACCATTTTGAGCAATTGGGGATTAAAGGTCCAACACAGGTGGAGGGGCTTGAACCGGTGATCGTTTGATTACTAACCCAGTACCTTAACCACTACGCCATCACCACCTACACACATTAAAACAATTGTTTTGTTTGTTTGTTTTTAAAATTACACTTTTCACAGGTGTAAGTGTGTCTATGGACATTTCTGCCTATTCAGTTAAAATATCAGTTAAACATCTTCTGAATGAGGTCAGGCTCTGACATGTACTTGATGTTATACACCTTAGAAATAAGTGTAACTGTTGGAAAACCACAAGTCAGTAATTTGGATAGATGTCCTCATACTTTTGGCCAAATTATGTAAACATTTACTGACTACTTTAACAACAGCCCTTAGCCATCCACTACGTGTAATTGTAGGTAACTGGGTTTTCCATTACTTCCACTGTACAGGCAGACGTGCCCGAATGAGTGTTTGTGGTAACTGCACAAAAGCCATGTATCCAAGATTTAAAACACTGGAGTATTACTTTAACTTATTACAGTGTAAAAGAACACCTAGTGTTGCACAACTTCTGCAATTCTGACTGAACATTTGGTGTCCGATGAACATCTCCAAGTATACTGTTCACTTTTATAGTGTTAAATTTATACTTAACAAACCTGTAATGTCTGATTTAATTTAATTTTGTATAATGTCTATTGTTCAACAATACACTGATGGATCTATTACTTATTCAAATCCTGCTGCTTTGTATCTGACTGCTTTTTGGTTTTGTTGATAAGAAAATTTACCATTAAACAGGCTTCCATTTTTGAAAATGTAGAATATATTTGTCACCACTGTGCAGTGGAATTTGTCCTTCACATTTTAACCCAATCCGTGCAGTGAAACACACATTACTGAACATGTGCCCAGAGCGGGGAGCAGTTAGGGGTTAGGTCCCCTGCTCAAAAGGGCTCTGGGAATCAAACTGGCAACCTTCTGATTATAAGCCCAGTTCCCTCACCACCAGGCCACGGCTGTTTTAAGCCCTTTAGTCATCATATATGATGAAAAATGACATAACAATGATAAAATGAAGATCCAGTGGATCGTTGAAGGTACACTACAATAAAACTAAATCCATTTAAGTAGCACATAGGTGTGCTTTGAAATGGACCTGGTGCAGCAATATTGTTGGTATTTTAAAACTATAACTTTAAAATACTGTAACTTCTTATAGTAGTAGAACATAGTGTACCACATTGTAGAAGTGCCATGAGAAAGCTATTTTTCATGCATAATGAAATTATTTCTCTAGTCTTATATTTGTAGACAACATGATTTCTGGCTGGAGCACAATTAATCCCCAAAACACTGCTGAACCAGATGTTCATGTAATTGCAGTATTTCTAAGGTTATACAATTAGCAATGAATGTACCTGATCGGTGCTGACAGTGATTACAAATCTCACATTAATAAACTCAAGAAAAAATGACATGATTGACTATTGTTTTAAAATTTAATGAAAATTACAGTTCCAAATATTACAGCAGTACTGTCTTGAAACAAGCATGAGCAGACCAGTGCCTTTTTAAAAGCTCAGCTTGGTTGATTTATTTCCTTCTCTCATGTGACTCTCATGTCTGTGACGCATATCTCCTATATGTGTAAGGCCTCATTATCTGTTTAGGTATATGCCATTACATACTGTGTATCTCACTGTGATCCATGTAATTTACAGTTATGAAATGTACACTAGTAATGCATCCCTGTACTACAGGTATGAGTTCAGTATGCATGCACACAAGTATAGGGTAATACCAGACGGTCATATTTAAGTACCTTTTCCACATCACCTGATAATTACAGCACTTTAAACCCTATACCTAATAAGTTAAAGAGAGAAAAACACACAAAAACAAACCATCTTCCATAAAATTATACATACTCATAATTAAATGAAATTATAGAAACAATGCAAAAAGTTGGTCTTAAAAAGAATGCATTTCATATAATGAATACATTTAAAAGGAAATGAAACACATATACATCTCTAACCGATAATAACAGGTGCATTGTATTCTCCAAATATTAAGCCAGGTAAAAGGTTTTGTTTGCCAAAAGATCCCTCAAAAAGTCTGCACAGAAAAAAAAACATCTTTATTAAACATAGTTATTTTAGTCATTTTCTGGATTGATTCTAAAAAAGAAGAAAACAGTCTGCCCAAACAAGCTGATTTTAGCTGGCAACTAGTCTTTCCCTTATGATCTGGTCTTGATGCTTCTAGATGGTCAAAGTTACTAAACCAATAGCTTTTCAAACTGGGATTTGGGGCAGATGACCATATACATAATCAAATGTGAAGGTTTAATATGAAAATGTTTGTATAGTTTGCAAATGTCTAGTCCTGAACTGTCGCAGCATTGCTCAGCACATGTTGACTTTCCTCTTTCAATCTAGTTAACTTCTCGACAGATGTTAAGCACCCAGATGAAGTCTCTGATAACATAATTATGACTAACATTTGTATTTTACTAAACAATAATTCATTAGAATGTCTTGAATGATAAACCTGAAGTTGCCAGTTCAAGCCACATCACTGCCAAGCTGGAACTTTTTGCCCCTTGGGCAGGACTCAAATTGTAAAATAAAACTGTAAGCTTTGATACAACATAAATGTAGCCGTTTATCAGCCTACATATTGAGAAAACCATGGTTAATAGCAAAGTTATGCAGAATCTACCAGATATATGGGCAGAAGATTTTTATTTTTTTAGTGAATGTCCTTTGTAACATAAGACAACACCAACATAACTCATGCAGTCAAGTTTTTCAGTATTGAATCCAAACAAATGCTTGAAATATTTGAGAAACTAAAATTATTATGCTCTCTAGAGTTACTTTCCATTTGCATTCACTATATCATCTACCTTCTACTTAGTCACGTCATCACATTCCTGCAGTTCAGTTCCCTACCTGCTTAGCACAGTCTTCATGACAACTCCAGCTTTCATTGGCTTAATGTAAAATGCATTTTATCCAATTAAATCAAAACAGAAATTATGGTTTTCTTCTTCTTTTTCAACAGATACCTCTTTCCAATGTGACTTACAGTACAGTTACAGTATACAGTCTGAGCATTGAGGGTTAAAGGCCTTGCTCAAGGGCAACAACCTGACAGCAACAACCTAGCAGTAGTGAGGTTTGAACTGGTGTCCTTCAGATAAATAATCCAGTACAGTACCCACTAGGCTATGGCCATACTTTGAATTGTAATAACTTCTATCTATTGCAATATCTATCAAACCACACAAGTGATTAAGATCCTTAATATGCGGAAACAAATAAAAAAAAAAAACCTTTTAAGAGAGCTGACTAAATCACCCATGCCATGGACAGTAAGAGTGAGTATTGTCTTGTGAGCACAGAACATAAAAGCAAAGGTCAGATCAAAGCTAAAGGACAAGTAAAAGGCTCTATTCATGATTACGTTGGGCTGGAAAAGTCTTCAGCATGGGACAAATCACAGGAGCTACCACAGATCCCTGCAAACAAACACATATAACACATATAACCAAAAGTTATGGGGTATATCAAGTGGATTAGGCAGAAAAGTATCAGTATTTCTAGGGGTCACAATTATGACCAGGATTTAGTATGCATATACTGTTTATTACAGAAATATAATAAAAATCATCTATGGGTTTCAGTCTGGATGTTTCAATGCAAATGATTTATAGCAGCTTTGAATTAACTTACTTAAACATAGTGAGCATTAGGTTCACTGGGCAGGGAGAGATCACTTGTTCTCCTTTTCCACACCTCATCAGTATCATCAGCTGAAAACGAGTCACTACTGCTTGTCCTCCGTCTTGGTCCATGTTCCTCATCCTGCAGAGGAAAGGCACATGTTCACATGTTCATTCGGAGAAACCGAATGTGTCAGAGTATTTGCCCTAGTTTAGCCTTTAGTCAGTTCTTCAGGGTGGTTTAGAAAGATAAATAAACTATTGACTACTAATGCAAAATATGCAAATTGCTGCTTTAAAGAGAATGCAGACACTTTGTATCCTTAGAAAAGATGAACTACACATTAGAATGTGTTTCAGATACAACAGGTGCTGCAAATTAATTATATGATTATATATTATATACCTGCTACATTGTATATACTTTGTTTAAGGAAGCATTATTTCTGTTCAAAATATTTACATTTTTAAGTAAAAGAAACTCCAGTAGATTTCTCTCTCTCTCTCTCTCTCTCTCTCTCTCTCTCTCTGTCTCTCTCTCTCTCTCTCTCACACACACACAC
>JAYDZF010000008.1:2888684-2904560 GCA_034509105.1 Microcambeva barbata | reverse complement strand
GTGTGTGTGTGTGTGTGTGTGTGTGTGTGTGTTTACTGTATTTCATGTTTTAAGGTTTTTGTCCTTTTGTAAAGGAACCTGCTGCCAGTTTAACTGTGGCATATCTTGATGTTGCTTAAACTTTCCTGTATAATTTTTTTTTAAAGTCAATGTCATTTTTGGCTTTCTGAAGAACTATCAAAAATCTAAGCTTACTCCACTGTTGGAAAGCAATTATATCCTTCCTGTCCTGTTATTTTACACATCTATACAGATCCAAGAACCACAGAGCCATATGTATAGTCTATATTTATTTAATCTTTCCATTTTTAGATCCATAACCTGCCAAGTGACAGTTTCCATGGTATTTCCTTTTAGTATTGGATAATGCAGAATGGTTTTAAATATTATTCAGGCTTATGCTGTCTGCCACATTAAAACCTTCTATAGTGTACATCTGCAATAAGAGATTAATTCTTTTGACTTTTCGAAACCCTGCCTCCCTTCAATGAAAGACTGTAGCCATGTTGAATAACCTTTAACATATATTCAGTTGTATGTTAAAAGAAGTAAATGTACAATAGCTTTCCCTCTATCTTGTCTTTTTCCTTGGTATTGGGATATAACCAATATCCCAGCAAGTGGTTTTCCACTTGTGGGAGATCTTGTTGATGTCTTGTTTGTAGATTTATTCTGTGTGTTCCTTCCATCATTGTTTGATCATGTTGAATTACCCATGTGAAAAGCAATGCACAGATGTACCAAGTAACATAAATAAGATTAAGGTCTTTGCAAATACATGAGTCAAGGTTTGAAATTCAATATGATAAGGTTTTATTGAATGGAGGCCCATAAGAGAAAATATGCTTTTGAGGCAGTTACACAATTAAATCAGCCAAAACGAGCCCTAACACATTTACTGCATATACCTAGCCTAACCAAATCTAACACATAGTACACACAGGCAATATATAACAGAAAATACAACACCCATGAACCATTTGAAACAATAATTTGCACAAAAAAAATGGCCTCTTTCTAATTTTTGCCTCTTTCTTTCACAAATGCCCCGAAGTCTGAATGTCCTTGAGGCATTGTGTTGCTGGCAAAAGGGAATAACTGTAACTGAATTGATCCCCTCTCACAGGTCCACATCTTGTCAGATTTGCAGCCAAGTCAGCGCCTCCAATTTTTTCAGCAGCTAAGAACATGACCCATTTTATGTATGATAAACTCCGAAGACCTTCACAGAGCCTGGAGCTCCACCACATTAAAATGCTTTGGGGCATCAACTGTGAGTCTTGTATTCTTGATAAACACTTTCCACAAACTCATATTTTTAACTTATTTTTTTTCCCATATTTTTAAGATGCAGCCATGGCCTGGTGGTTAGAAAACAAAGCTTGTGATCAGAAGGTTGCCAGCT
Source organism: Microcambeva barbata (assembly GCA_034509105.1). Taxonomy (NCBI): domain Eukaryota; kingdom Metazoa; phylum Chordata; class Actinopteri; order Siluriformes; family Trichomycteridae; genus Microcambeva; species Microcambeva barbata. The sequence continues at coordinate 2,903,155 of JAYDZF010000008.1, read as the reverse complement.
CGATCCCACGTGCCGACAGGTCACCTAACCTTTAACTGCTCCTAGGGCACCATGGCAAGGGCTTGCCCACCGCCCTTTGCACGTGTGCCCTCTAGTGTCCACTAGTGTATATGTGTGTTTCACTGCACGGATCAGGTTGAAATGTGGAGGATGAATTTCACTGCAAAGTGAATCTAAATCTAAATCTTTTTTTTTCAGTATCTAAAAAGTAATTTAAGAAGAGTACTGCAAAAGGAAGGGGACTATAAATACCCAGGTTTTTAAATTGGAAGTATCCATACAACTGACAGTACTTTCCAGTGTATTTTGTAAATAAGTAACCATAGTGTGGTAACCAGTGCAATGGAATGAGTAAATAAAACAAACTTTTCCCAGGCTGGTCCGACTGGTTTCACCAACCTGGTTCAGGTGATTAATGCTTATGTGTCAAATTAATACAAATACTGTGTGTTATGCATTCAGTAGTACAAACTCAACTTCTTTTTAGCAAGTTTTAACATAGAACAAAATATAATCCACAAAGTTTAACACTCCACAAGCATTTGTATGTTTAAGTAAGGCTGTTATTTTTCATACAAATGTTGTAAAAAACTTCCCAGATGGTTGGAATAGGGAGGTGATTAAAGCTCATAGTCAACTAACCCACATGCACTGAACAAATTACTTTACTTTATGTATGTGAATAAGGTCTAGTAACATAAAAAAAGAATTAGGAATGTTCCAAGCAGGATGACCATGGAAAATGATCAGTGTTAGCTGAGTGTTAGCATATTCCTTATACAAACATTACATTTATGATAATATTATGATAAAATAAACTACATTATGTGAACTGAATGTTTTTTTTATTGTGACGAAAAGCCAATAACATGAGTGTGTTTTACTTGCATATGTTTTTCCATGGAGAAAACAATAGTGGAAATTATGCTTTCTAAAACTCACATAAGATTTATAGCTTTACTTTAAGAGTTGACATAAGGGCTAAAAATAAAAGATCATGTGATTAACATTCTCGTTCATCAGTCATTTATTTGAGAACGGTAAACAATATTCATACTCAGTAAAGTCATCCTGAGTTATCTTGACAGAACTATTTGTCTCAATTAAAGCTGTAGTTGTTTTAGCTGGAGTCAAGACTGCACATCACTGAGTGCAAAGGCTTTGTATGACAGTACAATAAACGAAGTGTATTACAATATACCAACAATACTTCACACAGACCAAATATATGAATGGAAATGTCCTAACATACAGGCTCACAGCTCTGTTATTAATGTTTTATATAAGATATTACTTTGTATTCAATGAAATAGTACTCTTTAGAAATATACAGTATGTATATGATTACAAACAAACCATAAACCATATACAAAACCATAAACTAAGTGGCGCATGTGGCTCTGCTGAGGCCTTTAAAAGGTATTATAGTGAGATGTTCTTGTATTTTATTTATATTATGTCATGTGTTTTTAATCTGACTAACAAAACTCTGGAATGTGACAGAATGACACTAGAGGACATTTGTGTTAACACTACTTGAATCAATGTGCATTTGTGTAAAATAAATTATTTCAGAACTCATTACAGCAGAAACAGAAACAATTGTGTTTCCCAAAGCCAAGAAAGAATGAAGTGTGAATGTGTTCCTTAAAGACAAACAAAGCCTACGAATGTGTGTGTGTGTATGTGGATGATGTACTCTACCTCCTGCAGATAGGACCCATTCTTTTGTTTTGTTCAACTTTGCTCAGAACACAGAATATAAACAGAATCTTTGATGTCTTGTGTCCCAAAAAGGGACTGTGTTCCGATCTTCAAGATTGTTTAGCTATGTCTGATTGTTACAATTGAAGCTAAGCAGTCACCTCAAATTTGGACATAAAACTTTAAAGCTATACACAGAAAAGCCAGAAGTTGTTCTAGACAAAATAAAAGGCAGATAACCTAGTTGATGAGCAAACTATTTAGTAAATGTTTTATTCTTAACTTAATTGAATTTTGACATTTAAAGTTTGGTTATATGTGATGAGAAACAACCAAAGTCTACAACTACTTGTCTCTATACTCTCAAAAGAACATTAGGTTACTATTGTAAAACAGACCAGTTTGGACAGTGAGAACCTTAGTTCCACTGTACCAACTATAAACAGTTTAGCTTAAAGCCAACAGTCAACCTCCACAGAGAGACAAACAAAAGACATTTACATTTTCTGCATTTAGCAGAAGCCTTTATCCAAAGCGTCATACATTACAGTTACAGTATACACTCTGAGCAACTGAGGATTAAGGGCCTAGTGCGAATTACCCCATAACTCGAACTATGATGCTTGCATTGCACTTTAGCAGAGAACGAGTTTACTCTTGGAATTAACCTGGCACGTTGTCACTCAATGCTTGAGAATGATTGAACAAGTTGATGTTGGTTTTCAGTTGCATCTAGCACCACATTGTAGTACCACCCAGTATCCCCCGTAATTCAAACTAATAGCAGAAACCTGGCAGTGGTGGGGATTGAACCAGTGACTTGATTAATAGTTCAGTACCTTAACAACTTGGGTACAACTGCTGAAAACTAATCCTAATGCTGCAAATAAAAAACTTTCTTCCTACCATATGAGAACCATGCTAACCCCATGTTGGGGTTAACATTATATTAACATCACACATGGGGCTGTGTCACTTAGACTATAAAAAACAGTGTAAAATTGACTTGATGAAGTGCATTATCAGTCTCTCTCTTTGAAACATCCCTGTATTCTAATATTTATATAAACATAATCAGCTGCCACTTTTACATGAGCTTCCCTGATGTTTACAGAGGGACACAGCATAGACAGAAAGTGTTTCTTTGCTGTTATACTCTCTGTATATTCTGTAATAGTAATCAGGAGAAAAATTACAGTTTAAATAACCTTCTACCTTGTTTTACCTTGTTTTACCTCTACTAAAACATAAGCCTATTTAAACTAATGAATGTTAAGAATATGTGTCAAATTGTGTCAAAGTGGCGAAAATACTGCGACTTGTTAAACTGTAAGAAAAATATGTTCATTTAAAAGAAAAACAACACTATACAAGAACAGAACAAGGCTTCATGGATTTTTTTTTACAGTTAATCTGACTGAATTTCTTTGAAAATCGGAGCACCCGGTGGAAACCCACGTGACCCATGGAAACATGTAACTTCATACAGAATACTAAACACCACACACAATATTTGATAAAATATCAAACATGCTTCTCTGGTTTTAAAAATAAGCCTCACTTCCGTTCTACCGTAATGACGTTGAGCAGATATGGATGGGGCGGGGAGGGGTAACGAGTGTTACCAAGGGCACTGAAATTGAAGCATTGATTCGGACTAAATATATTGAACTGTGTAACGTTATCCTCTAATAAATCTGGACGTGGATTCGGGATGCGCGTTTTGAAATCCGTTCCACAGACGCAATCGAATTATTGATTTCAATATGTTATCAGATTTCCTTCAGCTCAGGGGAACAGGGGGATGCTAACTTCAGATACTGCTTCTGGAAAAGAGCCGGTTTATTCAGTATCTTCAGGCACTTATGTGTTGGACGAGCAGCCATGCGGTTTAAACACCGGGAACTGTGCAGGCGGATTAAAAAGAAGAACCGGGAGCCTTTAGCAGAAGTTCGATTCGTTACAGGTAGAAGAATCACCTCGATCTGATGAAGATCTCTTTGCTTGGGAAAGCCGCGGTGGCGGTGCTTCTTACTTTCTGCACACATGTGAGTTACCCACATAGTAAACTTTTTTATCCGTGTTTCTTTTCACTATCATTACGTCATAGTCGCGGTGGGTTCGGGTCCACGGGGACACGGACATACCATGGACAGGTCCCCAGGCATCGCCACAGGACAACATGTACAAAAATAACTCAATTCTATACAGTTTTCATGGAAGTGTAAGGAAAAACAACATGGAGAACATGCAAAATATTACGGACATTAAACAGGACTTAAACATTCATTCCAGCAAACTTTGAAATATATATTTAATAATATTAATGACAATAATAATAAGAATAATGATTAGGACAATTAGGATGATGGTGATAATAATAATAATAATAATAATAATAATAATAATAATAATAATAATAATAATATATTTTGCCTTGCGCCCGTTGAAGAGCTTGGTTAGGGTCCAGCACCCCTCCCCGAGCCTAATTTAGATAAGGGGTTAAAACAATTAACTGATCTGAACTGATAATAATAATAATAATAATAATAATAATAATAATAATTGTTTTTGAAAGCTGTGGTAAAACTCAGCAAGCCTGATGCTTAGATGCTGGAAAATGAATAACGTCTCAGATGCAGTGACCACATGTAATTTGTAAACTTTTTGTAATTTGTAAACAGTTTTGTAGCACCCAGCTGATCTGTAAAAAAGAGTAACCAAACAAAATTAGGGTAATGAAAAAACTTTACAGAGACTGACCAAAGGATACCAGAGCTACTCTGTGCTAAATGTAGTCTCAGATGGGCCACTGGAAAAAAAAGAGATTTAAAAAGTATTTAAACCCATCACAGGTCTGACCACAGTTTTCAGAAGAAAATTTTTTTTCTTGTATTGTAAATGTGTACAGTGTATGTATGTATGACAAATATTAGCAATATAGATGGACAACCCCACTTTAGCTATTAAGAAAAAGTCATTCTGGCTATATGTTTGAAAAGTCAAGGTGGGTCAACCCTTTATGACGATGTTATGTAAGCAGTAAACCAGTGAAATTATGACTATGCTGGCACTTGTGCTTATTTTGTCTTGGAAAGATGACTATCTGTTCTAAAATGAGAGGTAAGGTCATGACAACCAGCAACATAAAGGTTAATGAGATGAATACGGATGCAAAATGTAAACTTTAAATCCTATAAAATATTCAAATTCAGCATTATGCTGGCGTAATAAAAAGCCATCATAAATGTCCTCTAAAAGGCAGATCAAAGTCCAGTTTTAAATGAGCATTTAGTATTTAAGATGAAGTCCGACAAACAAGCACAAATGTGCAGTAGCTACAACAGGTCCAGTTTTGTTTGAATTAATATTTTCCTGTTTGCTCTGTGTTTCCAGGTGGGGCCAGACCCAGTGCAATTCAGAGCAGGTTTACATTTTAGGCAATAAATCATTTAAATAATATACATTTGAATATGTCATGGTACGGTGGTGCTCTTGAAAAACACAAACAGAAAACCTCTTTGTTGCTTGTGCTTTTAATCTTAAAATATTTACAAATGTTTAATGAGACTGGAGAATGTGAAATGATGGACATGTAGACATTGATTCTGTAGTATATAGTGAACTATTTTTTGTGCTCCGGCTTCACTAAAAGGTTTTAAGTAATATAATCTAAATTTATTTTTAAAATGTGCTATATAAGAATTAAGAAAAATCACTTATATCCTGCTTGAGACTCATTAAGTGTTTTTTTAAAAATGGCCTGTTTGAAGAGTTCCCATTAAACAATGCTGCTGTTTGCTTTCCAGAATTAAAATAAAAATGAACAAACTAAAAAAAAGAGTGGTTACCCTACACTAGTTAAGCGCTTTACTTTGTGCATCAGTTTGGTACATACATTTACTGATTTTTTTATAAAAACCTTAACCTATCATTCAGATTAAATTTGTGGTTATACAATTACTGACTCTAGTGGTAGCACCACTCCGTGGTGTTGCTGTTACACTTTGTCACTACCTAAAACACACCTCTAAAACCCCACTTACCAGATGATGTTTGGGTGGTGGACAACTCTTTAAACTGCAATGACAATGACTTTCCAAAGGTGTTTTTGTTTTTAAGATGATTTTATTTATTTTTATCCATGCTAATTACATATTAGTATACTAAATACATGGGCTTTTCACTTTTGATTATGAGACAATTCTTGCATTTATCATTTGGTTGGATACACTGTTTTACTACTAGCACTGATAATGAGTTGTTTACAAAAATACCATTGTTGTTTCTACTAAACCTATACCAGAAGAACAAATGCTGCCAGGTTACTATCATGTTATTGTCACTGTAGTGCTGAGAATAGTCTATTTCAAATAAAATCTGGTCAGTGAATGTCCAGTGAGGTACAAGATTGTAACATAATGCACAGGGAAACAGATGAGCAACAGCAGGGTACTTGAAATCCTGGCTTAGGGTTGCGAAAAAATGGGATTCAGAGAACAAAACAATAGTAATTCAATAAACATGTACAGATGTCCTCTTGTGCAGGTGTCATATAACATTGTACGCAGTGTGGGACCAGATTGTACAAGAGAGAGTTTGATGCATTGTTTGTGTTGACTGGGCCACTTAAAGTTATTGACAAAATGTGAGTCGCATCAAAAAATGGAAGAAACCCTTGAGCTACAGTATGTGAACCACAGAGAACTACAAAGTTTATCTGTATGATCGATACACTTGCCCGATTACATTACATTTACATTTTCAGCATTTAGCAGATGCCTTTATTTACAGCGACTTACAGTACAGTTACATCATACATTACGTCTTGTGTACCTAATAAAGTGCATAGTAAATGTACTATAGAGTAAGACATTGAAAACCAAATTACAATAGCACACCTGTTGTATTTATGTAGGTGAAAACAATCCCTACTGAGTGTGATCCAGAGTTGCTGTGGATGAAAGAAGAGGAAAAATGTAATAACACCATCAACCAGGAAAACCTTATAAACACTCACTCCTCAGGTAAGACACTCACACTCACTCAGCCATGTACAGAGACTTCCTATCTCAGTTGTTTTTAACAGCTGGAGACCCTAATCAACATTCACAATGTTCTTTGTGGAAGGTAAACTCGGGACTGGATCCTGGAACACAGACAAACATCTACATACATAATATAAACGTGACATGACAATGTTCATGATGAGGCAGCTCTGTGTCTGACAGCAAGAAGGCTGTGGGTTTAATTACCATCTGGAGTGCTTAAGGTTCTTTCAGTGTACAGTTTGGATGTTCTCCTAATGTTCGCATGGGTTTTCTCTGCTCAGGATTCATTGGAGATCAAAACTGCCCTTGTGTGTGCATGTAACCACTGATCAGACATCAACATTTTGCATGTATCTGGTAGGTGGGTAAAAATCCAATACAAGGAAAAAAACAAGAAGACTGACCACGACTATTGAAGAGGTTTGCACCTGCATCCTAATGTCAACCATAGTAAATCAGTGACAGACAAAAATTTCAAGTAGTGGCATGACTAACTTCTCACAAATGCAGACTAACTCACTATAACAAAACCCATCATGGGTTCTAACAAACATTAATTAATCACAAAAGTTTTCTTTTGTTTTTTTTCATTTTAAGCTTAATATTAATAAGTTCCAGCATTCATATATGAGCAAAATGTATTTATTGTTTTTATTCCCACAAATTGGATCTTTTTGAAACTGGATTTGGGGATGACTGTCCTATCATTTATTTTTGCTGTAATAATGTATCACATCTATCAACACACACAGGACACACTGGACTATGTGTGATTGTGCAACTATGTTGTTTGGGTTTATCTCTGTTGCCTCGGAAAAAGCAAACTGATCTGATGGCAAGTATGATAAATAGCCACCATATTAAGATGCAGAGTGACACTTATCAGATTGTGAAACCTCCTCTACCTCAGTTAGTTCCTCATCAATGACGTTCATCAGTTCCATATCCTGCGAGCTGCGTGTATAGCTGTAGTTTTTGTGACTTCAGTCAGTATGATGAGATTAAGACAAAGCATTGTATTAAATTTGTGGACAACTCTCTTGACTTATTTCTCACATAAAAGCAAACATCATAATCGACAAACACCAAGCGGTTCAGGTAACCTAATTCACAAGTGCATCGAATATTCTGTGGATGTTGCTGTGCAGTTGAACGCCAGAGTAGACAAGCTGAAGTACCTGCTAACACAAGAAATGCAAATTGAATTGAAAGCAAGTACCTTATACAATTTTACTTAAATACATTGGAAAAAGGATGATCCAACTTTAAAAAGGCACTATATAAATACAACTATTATTATTACTCGGAAGATCTGTAATTAAAGGACTTGCTACTGGATATTGACATTTTATGAATCCATATTTGAGCATGGTAGATCTATTTTCACAGCATATTTGGTGCGTGTTCATTAAGCAGTGGCTCAGGAGTCTTTGCTTCTGGTCTTATGCAGTGACAGTTGTAGCAGAATCTATGCTAATACTGGTCAGTACTCCAAAATTCCTTTTCTATTTCAGAACAGACTTCATTGGAAACCGAGAGCCAGATTAGTTTCGACCTGTGTGAAACAGATTTACAATAACAAGACAACCTGGTTTCCTGCCATTCATCAGCAAAAACCAAGACAGCGCGTGAGAGCGATGTGGACTCTGTGGTGTCCACTGTCTTTAAGCGGAAAGCATTTATCATATATGCAAGCAGCTCCTGATTTGTCCTAACAGAGCTCTGGCTTACTCATTTACACATAATGCAAGAACAAAATCATTTATTTCACATTGTATGCCATTACATTATTGTCCATTATTATAAGTACAAAAGGAAACAAAATTATATGATAGAACATAAGATATTTTTCTTCCTGTAAACAACTCAAACATAAACATGATGTTTCTCATCCTTATCCCTGATACTCAGCGGTCAGAATTTGCATATCCTCGTGTGAATCCTGCTAAAGGAGATTATCACATAGCTCCACGTTGTCATAACAATGACATTTACTTCTGTTTTTGTGTCTTCAGGCTGCAGTATATTGTGGGATCATCTGATCTGTTGGCCACGTACAGAGGAGGGAGAGACGGTCGAGAAACCATGCCCTACAGTCCTTATGGACAAAGGTCCGCTTTACATTATGTTAATTCACATCCCTAGACATAATCAAGTACAGTAAGGGATGATAATGATCACAAAATAAATCTGTACATTGAATTTAGTGTTTAGACTTGTTTGTAGAAATGTTTGAAGATCCCTTGACTTTTGTACAATATTATGTTGTAAGTTTGTAATGGATATAATAAAGAATTTTAGAGGTTTTTAAAATGATTAAAAAATCAGATTCACACATACTGAAATATTTCTTTGCACACCTTGATTTAAGCGGTTCAGCCTTTTTGTCATGACAGATCATCTCAGGCATCACCAGACTGGATGACTGCTCTGTTTGGACAATGCAGAGGGTTGATATGCTTTTCTAAAATACTATATAAAAATATCTGCCATTTAGACATTTTGTAATATGTTTTATAAATATAAACATAAGTGTGAATCTTTATCTTTTAATATTGTCATATTTATATGTATAGTATATTTATAGGTTTAGTTATAATGCAAAACAGAATTTGGCATATATGGTGACATCCATTCATACATGCAGTCATTCCAATTTTTTTGTGCAAAAAAAATTCTTCAGCTGGAGGGTTTTTTAAAATTTAATTTAGATTTAGGATTATGGCGGATTGATGTTTATTGTAACTGCACACTATACCAGTAGAGATATGTCTCCACGTTTTAATTAAATCTTCTTTCCAGGGATTGTAAGGAGAAACTGTACTGAGGAGGGATGGACGGAGCCCTACCCACCATACGAGCTGGCTTGCGGAGAAATCCTGAATGACCCATACGCAAATGTAAAAAATCTACATATATCAAATTTCCATTCATTATGTATAGGCTTATGTCTATGCAAACTAGATTAAAAACCTATTAGAAATTGAGACAATTTCATATAATGGCAAATAAGTATGTGTGTCCCATATAAATATGGATGATTGTGCATGTGTCATATGTTTATTTTGACATATGTAACGAGGCAGGTTTCTAACCCAGGATTGCAAGATCACCACATCTCTGGAGAAACGGTTTACACCACTAGGCCATCCACTCTCAGAGAACACATGCAATTAAAATCATTATCATTAAGTCTGAATAACTTTTGAGTTGCAGCCAATTTCCCAGAACTTTGAACCAAACAATAATGAATCATGCCATCTACATTTTTTTTTAAGAAGTAAATAATTAAACATTTAATGCAGTGTTTCTCTCCATTTTAAATCCAAAGATTGTACTACAAATGTCAAGAAAAACTATGTGAATACATAAAACATTTTCACATTCACAAAAAGAAAAGTTATGAGTGGGACTATTATCTGTATTGTTTACTAGTATCAAAATTAGTAATGATCATTAATGTTTTTTCAAACCCAGAGAGTGTCTTGTCAGATCTGATTCACTATTTGTATTTGATTAAGGCCAGTGACATCAATTGTTTCTGATGGTTAAAGCAGATTTATTCCTGCAATCCATCACAACAAAAAAGAAAGAAAAAAAAAACAGAAGTAAAATGCACAGATGACAACTGATATGAAAGCATGATCACATCCCAAGTAAAATGAACTGTAGGTATAGAGATGTGTAGTGATATAACCAGAAGTTATTATTTAGTAAAACAGTAGAACACTTTTTCTTTTCTTTATTTATGCAAGTTATAACTGCAAGTTATAAATCCTGTGCAAATACCAAAATCTGGGAGTGGTAACACTAAAACAAATACATTTAGAAACAGTAAATGTGTTTTACTGGGTTCATTTGAAATATATTTAGGCATATGCGTCAAGGCCTGGTGTTTACACTGAAATAAATAGTTTTCATATAAATATTTCCTCAATACAGAGGATTTAGATATTACACAACAATTAAATACAAACATACACATGTATGTCTGTTTTTAATACAGTACCTTATATTAATAAAATTGCATATACCAACAGATATGGATACAGTATTTAACACCAAATAAAGTGTATAGGTATATTTCATATATGTGCATATACAACTTCCGTCCCCAGGTGGGCACAGTCTAGGTCCTTACTGTGCCAAAAGTAAAAAAAAAATACCACCAGGTGTTTTGGAGACACTGAATTGCCCTGTAGGTTTTAAGGTTTTTAAAAAGTATATTAAATGTTACTAATATATCGAATTATATGATGACTGTTGGTTAAAATAATGTGAAATGTGCAGAGAAACATATAAAAAGAATAGTGCATTGTTGTGAATGCAGGAATGGTATCAGGTGTAAAAACTGCTTATAAACCTTATTAAAACTTTGCATTTAAATCTGTAAATCCCATGTTATAGTCAATATGTATGTGTATTATATTTTCAATTCAGCATTGTGTATAATGTGTGTGTATAATATTCCATTTAATTTATATTTACTTAATGTGAGGGCCATTGAAACTAGGATTTACCTTTGTGTTATAAGGGTGTGGCAATAAAAGTGATTTGATTTTGTATTGGTCTATGGGTCTAGATGCAGGCTTCCCATGAGTACTTCATGTGGGTACAGATCATGTACTCAGTTGGGTACAGTATCTCCCTGATGTTCCTCACTGTTGCTCTCATGCTGCTCTGTGTGTTCAGGTACAGCCTTGTAAAATTGCTCATTTGCTATTCATTAAGCTATTATATCAGAAATATCTGTATTAAATATTCTTATTTAACAGAAAATTCTTGTTTAACAGAAAACTTCACTGCACCCGGAATTGTATACACATGCAGCTTTTTCTCTCCTTCATCCTACGGGCTGCCTTCATATTCATCAGAGATGCCGTGTTGCATAATTCACAAGATTATTACCACTGTGACTCTCACCCGGTATACATAAACACACACAGCAAACATACGCATAGATTATAAGTCTGACCATGAACTTGATGTGAACCTGGCATTAACACATCAGTATGGCGTGGACCCCCTCTTTCTTTTCTGCTATAACATCCCTCGGTCCAAGATTTTGAAATGTGTTTGTGAAAATGTGTACCCATTTAGGCACTGACAGTGTATGAGAAGGTCTGGCTTATTCTAAACATTTTCATTAATCCCAGAGATGTTCAGTGGGGTCAAGGTCAAGTAGTTAAGACTATGTGCAGACCACTGGCATTTCTTCACACCAAACTTGTCAAACATGCTGAAACAGGAAATAACCTTTCCCAAATTGTTTACACACAGTGGTAACATAGTGTAATTTATATAACACATATTTTTTAAAAACATGTCCCAATACGCTGAAAAAGTTGAACTCATCAGCAAAACAATGTTTCAAATTTAAGTAAACATTCTAAATCTCCCAAATAGATATTTCAGTACATACCTTACCACTTAATTTAGCTTTTAAAGGCAAGTACTGGTATAATTGTATTCAGTCACCACTTGCTCCATTGAACTCCAAGACAAATCCTATTGTTTGAATTTCTTATATTTACCCATTTTTGGCCCAGACAAAAATGTGGATTTCATTTAGAGAAAGTTCAAATATTCACCCTTCAATTATTCAAATTAGTCACTCAGAATAAAAAAAATCATTTTTGCTGGCTTTGTCTCCACAAGCTTTGTACAGTTGGATTTAGGCAGTTTATCCAATTCTTTATGGTAGTTACTCATAACATAAGGAGTATACTGTACCTGATGAAGGTTAACATTTGCCTATTAGCCATCACATGATCTATTTAATTTGTTTATTTCCTTTACTTTTATTTAAACTGAAGAAAAAGCCTGTGGGTAGAAAACATTTCCTTCTGACAATCATCACGAGAAGTTTTGATCTAAAACATATTTCTAAAATGTAAGTTCATTGTACTTTCTGTTTATTTTCTTGTCAGCCTGGCTGCAAGGTAGCTTTGTTGGCCTCTAACTACGCCATCCTGGCTAACTATAGCTGGTTGCTGATTGAGGGTCATTACCTGCATAGTCTCATTCACCTTTCCCTGCACTCCCCAAGAAAACGTCTGCACTGGTACATCACCCTCGGCTGGGGTACATCTTTCACACGCACACACACAAACATATGCTGGGCGGGTGAAATAACTGCATCTTATTGAAATTTTGACACTGTCATGTTTTGTAAAAATTAAAAGAATTTTGTGCCACATTTCTAAGCAACACATAAACATTTGAAATATGTCCATATACAGTATTCAAGGACGTTTACTGCACAGGACTTTCATTATTGCACCTATTATTTACTGTTACTAAATTATGTGTAAATGTATTGTATTTTATGTTTCGGGCTTTAACTACAAAATCGGAATGAATTTCTGTCCCTGTTTCTGTCCACTTAGGGACACCTATATTCATCATCATTTTGTGGAGTGTGGCCAAATACCTGCAGGAGGATGAGGGGTGTGTTCATATTTTTATTTTTTTACACATGATACATATGTCAACATTTTATTTCTAAAAATACAGAAAACACACACACCCATCTTAACATGACCAATTGACTGGTCAATGGTCAAATTAAATAATTAATTATCTATGAGAAGTTTTAGATCCAATTATGTTAAAACTAAGGTTTTTACAAATATTGTTTACTCAGTGTGTTTGTATGCTTGTTGGTCAATCAATTCCAAAATCATATGCATTAATATGGACACCTGTCTCTCTGTGTGTGTGTGTGTGTGTGTGTGTGTGTGTGTGTGTGTGTGTGTGTGTGTGTGTGTGTGTCTTTACAGGTGTTGGGAAACAAGAAGCAGTGGCTGGATCTGGTGGATCCTAAGAGTTCCTGTCATCCTTTTTATTGTAGTAAGATAAATTTCAAATTTTACAGTTTGTGTATTACCTACATCTTAACGGCATCTTCTTGATTTTCACAATGCATTGTTTAAATACCTCATAATACAGGTGAACCTGGTGTTTTTCCTGAGAATTATACGGACGTTAGTGAGCAAGATGAGAGCTCCAGACATGATAGGAAATGAATTTAAACAGCACCGGTAAGTTTAACACACAACAGATGATCATGATCATGACCCGTTTAACAGAAATAATTCTGAGGAAACATTGCAGGTTTATGAGATAAAGAACAGATACAGGGATTCTGTTTTTGGCTCACCTTACTTCTGAGATGTTTATTCGCTTTGTGTATGAAGGAAGCTGGCCAAGTCCACACTCCTGCTAGTGTCGCTGTTTGGCGTGCAGTATGCACTCTTTGCTTTTTTCCCGGATAAAGTCAGTGACCTCACCTTCCAGATCAGGAACACCATTGAGCTTGCTCTGGCCTCCACACAGGTGACGAAGTACAGAGAACACCACTCATCAACATCCACTCATACACTCTATAAATTTACAACAACATACACAAGCTTGAACCTATGAGCCTGAACTTTTGTAATCTCTGTGGTTTACATTTTCCCTTTGTCAAATATTGTACTTGGCAGTGCAGTTTTAAATCCTATTTTTATCTGAGCTTGGGACCAGGACTGAGACTGCACTGACAATTGCTATGCTGTTTTGGTCACACTTAATATTAGTTTGCAGATTTGAACTCTTGAACTGTAGATCCCAGTGTTAGTGGGCTACAATACATTACTGCTATACCAGTCATTATCCTTGGGGAGGACCGAATCTACTTCTACTTAAGAAGCACGCAAAACTGAAATGGATGAG
>JAYDZF010000008.1:2854322-2867774 GCA_034509105.1 Microcambeva barbata | reverse complement strand
TAACTATTCTGATTTACTGGGGCATTGACAAGTCATTGTCAATGAAATTATTTATCAAATTTTCTATTGACATACTTAGATTCCTTAAAAAGTGGTTGGATTGTTATACCTGAAAATATCACGTAGACGTTGACCTATTTTAATGTGATTTGCTTTGAAGATGGATGTCCAACAAGCTTATGGTCAACCATATTCGAGATTTACAGATCATCCATCATTTTCACCCACCCTGTGGTTGCATATCTGCTCATTATTTAATTTTATTGTTCAGATGAGGAAAACTCTCGGTCTCTGTGTTTTTTCTTCTATAGGCAGTGGTCTGTCTTCATCACCCAGCTTTACAGAGGCTTGCAGTGATCGAGTATGCACACAATACTCCTCCACTAGACTGAAACTGGAACCTTAACCTTAACTGGAACCATCACCTTACTTACATCACAAGCACTAATTCTAATAACAGTGACACATCTGACACATATATCATTTCAACATATAACAGCTGTCACTAATTTTTAACTTCTATTTACCAGTATTCATGGTCATAAATATAGAACATTTGAATAACTGCTGTTTGAATTTTTTAGTTTTTTAAAATATTCATTATTTTTAGATTTCACTGAGTAGTGAAATTCGTCCTCCTCATTTCAACCCAATCTGTGAGGTTAAACACACATATACGAGGAGGTGGACAGCGCTAGCCATTCCGCCCAGGCAGGAGTGAGAGGTTAGGTACCTTGCTCAAAAGCACTTCAGTCATAACCTGTCGGCCCTGGGAATTGAACTGGCAACCTTCTGATCACAAGCCCAGCTCTCTAACCATCAGGCCACAGCTGCCCTCCCCCCCTCTAGTTTTAAAACTATTTTAAAATCAACTGGTAGTTTTTTTTAAGTTGAGAACCACATAAAAAATCATTGTCTGGCGTGTCAACATAATTTGAATAAAATTATGTTTATCAACAACAGAAAAGGTACAATTCAATTAATTCTTGTGAAATACACAAACACTCTTAGCTTTAAGCCCACAACTCTAGTTATATTATTTTATTTATCCAGCAAACAGTGAAATGTCATCTTTACATTCCAGTAGCATAAGCTGCAGTACCCTCAGCACTCTTGGTCTCTCTGTCCTCAGCACAGTTCCCAAGGCAAAGTCATTTGGTGTGTGTTGGATAACAGACGAGCTACATTGCCTCAAGTCCATGGAAGTTCACACAAAAAAATAAAATAATAATAATAACCACAAGCTATGCCAGTAAGATCTTTGCACTACAACATGATTAATATTATACATACACTAAAGAGATACATACACTAAACACAAAAAAGCAACCTCACAAGCTTCAAACCTTTATGTCAAAATGCACATGTGAAATTCAGTTCAGCGTATGCTTAGTTCAGTTTTTCTTTAATTAAATTTTATAAATTTTAATTTGCAATAAATCTCTCTTTGTGTATATTTGTGTGAGCTCACATTTCACCCTCTTTGCGTGCGCGCACACACACACAGAGAGAGAGAGAGAGAGAGAGAGAGAGAGAGAGAGAGATCCATGCCTTCAGGGTTCAATTACTGAATCACTCATGTGGTAAGATAGCCTAAAATATCTGGTTTAGTCATTCTACTTTTAGAATGATAATAGAAATTTCTTAACATCAAAACCTACATATTATTCATTTTTGTACACTAGAACTTTACTTGTCTGACCTCACAGAGTATTAATTTATTCAGAACTAGAGTAGGGCAATGTAGTGCCTATAGGGCAGCCTGACATTTACACATACATGCCCTGAATATTACTGTCACTGTATGATGCACTGTACTGAGCGTTTGAGTTCAGAGGGATAAAAGCATGTGTGTCCTTGTCTGTCTGATGTTCTACCATAGCAGTAATGAAGGCGTCTGAATATGTACCTATGAACGCTGACATATCAGTTATTAGGAACAGTTATGGCATAATTATGGCATTTGGAAAATGGTTTAGGATAGAGTAAGCGTCATAAATAATTTAGGTAAAGTGCTGTTTTATTCTTTATAGAATAGATCTTTTAAATAATGTCTATTCTTACTGTGCCAAAAATATTTGGGTTGAAATCAACCCAACTTTTATATAATAAATTATAAAGAGTGCTGAAAGAACAGCTCCAGTTTGTGCTGAAAATACAGTAGTCGTCCTTCAACTTATCTTTGGCACCATGGGGTCTCAAAGAACGAGACAAAGTCAAGATAAAACATCATATCGAGAATCACTGTCTGCGCATGGGTGCGTAAATCTCTTTAAACCGTGCAAGTGAGCATTGTTTTTTTTAGTATTATTATTATTTGCCGGATAGTTGGTGAGTGCTATCACTGAACCATTAATCCAAATTGCAGAGGGCACATTGCCCATAGTTGGTTACGTCAGCGCGTCTTTGCTCTCTCCTCAGCTGGGTCTGGAGCTGGCAGGGCATCACGGCTGTGCCAACGCAGACAATCGCACTGTCAACTCTGTGAACCATAAGCAAGAGTGGCATCGCACAAATTCCCCTCCGGTGAACAAAGCTTAAGGTCATTTCAGATTTTTTTTTTTACATCTCAGAAAAGCGTCCTGGTCCGCGCGCGTATTTTCTCTTTTATTACTATTTCAGACGCACTTTGAAGGTCCATCATTGCACCCAAATCCCACGCAGACGCTTTAACGCGAGTTTCTCGGGTGCTGCAGAGGAAGCGACTGATCGGAGCTGTTCTGGCTTTCATCGTCATGGGGGTGGCAATGCTGGTCGCGATCCCGCTTCTGCTCCGAAGCTCCACCATTTCCGCGCACTACGAGATGATGGGAACCTGCCGCATGATCTGCGACCCGTACAGCCCCAAAGCGAGCGCCACCGCTCTCGATGTCATGCAGGATATCGGTGCCTTGCCGCAACCGCCTCCCCCATCTTTTTCCCGCGGGACCAAGGGGGAGCCCGGCCGCCCGGGTAAGCCCGGACCGAGGGGTCCTCCCGGGGAACCGGGACCACCCGGACCGAGGGGGCCGCCCGGTGAGCGCGGGGATTCCGCCAAAATTGGCTTCACCGGAGGTCCACAGGGGACAGCTCGGACTGACACTGGAGAACTTGGCTCAGCTTTTGGAAGTGTCAAGATCGCGTTTTATGTTGGTTTGAAAAACCCACATGAGGGTTATGAAGTTCTTCGCTTTGATGATGTCGTGACGAATTTAGGGAATCACTACGATTCCTCAACCGGCAAGTTCACCTGTCAGGTGTCTGGAATCTACTTCTTCACATATCATATTTTGATGCGCGGAGGAGATGGTACAAGCATGTGGGCAGACCTCTGCAAAAACGGACAGGTACATGTTGTTTTTATTGTAGTGCCATGGACAGTTTTTTCTTACTGAAAACTAAATACTAAAGTCTACTCAAATAATGCAAACACTACAATAAAAACTTAACAGAGTTATTTTGATATGTAATACAGGGTTAAACACACTGCTGATCAGAGGATGAACACCTAATTACAAATAATACAATAAAAAAACCAAATACCATACACAATATTAGAGCTTCAGCTTAGATATTTAGCATCATGTTGTCTTTCATGCAGCTTAATTATTTTTCTTAAGAAAAAGAAATCCTACTTGTGTTGGCAGGTATTATTTTAAAATATTTACTAACAGAATTCAGTCAAATATAAATAAATTAAAAGAACATGCAGAAGTTGTTTTCACTAGATGCACTGTTGTCATTCTACTCAGATGTAATAATTTAGCCTTCATTAGCCTTTTAAATCGATATCATGAAATTTGTTTTCTTGTGTTGAAAAAAGTATTGGATAAAAATAAAAGTTAATATCTAAATTCATTTTCTGACAGGTGCGTGCAAGTGCCATCGCCCAGGATGCTGACCAGAACTACGACTACGCCAGCAATAGTGTGGTGCTGCATTTGGATTCAGGTGATGAGATATACATAAAACTTGATGGTGGTAAGGCACATGGTGGAAACAACAACAAATACAGCACCTTCTCTGGATTTATACTCTACCCTGACTAGGATGAAACTTGAAATGTGTTGCTGAATAAACTAACATAAAAATGCAATATATCATGATAGTGCTTTATGTCGGTAGCAGTGTCTCAGATTGTTTACTCTGACCAGACACTAGAGGTTTGTGTACATGTAAATAATTGAGAGTTTATCTATCGTTCTACCTGATGTTGGCTTCACCATTCAGCTGTGTTTAAACTAGAGTGGATGTCAAAAATCTGAGACCACTAGTGAATATATTTTATTTAATTTATTTTCAGATTTACTTACTGTAGCTTATTACTGTCCTGAATCATTTTCAAAGCTACCATGTTTGTGTAAATCAGAACTATTTCTGTCATTGTGATTTGTAATGACCACAAAATATTGTCTGAAAGAATACACACATCAAAATAAAAACTGTAGTGGAAAGACTAAAACAGTTTGGGTTGATATTCAGCACTGCATCTTTTTGCCAGGTTAGCTTGACTGTGTTGTGTTTGTGTTTACCGAACATATTTACTGAAACTCTTTGTCAAATGTGTACCCAAGTTGTCTGAACTTTTAGACTAGGCCTGTCAGAGATTTTGGTGGATGACTGCAATATTTCATTTGCACAGTCAGTCTATATGTATTTATTGCAATAAATAAAGTTTTATATACTTCTTTTAAATTAATTTATTCATATTTGATATGTCATATTTAACCCAATTTTTGATTGTGGGACAGGAAAATACTCATAACAGCGATTTTATTGTAGGACACAAGCAGAAGATTTGCCTATTCACTTACTCCAGTTAGGATTATTTGGAGTAGGTATCCAATAACTGTCATGTATTGTAAAGTGGAGCTACACTTATTTGCTGGTACACAAGTAATTACGTTTTTTTTTATCTCGAGACAAGAAGCAAAATGATTTGGTTGCTGTGGATTAGAGTTAAGTGTGTATCAGTATTCATACAAAGATTCATGGAAAAAGCACTGTATTGTGTGTGTGTGTGTGTGTGTGTGTGTGTGTTGCTCCTGCTTTGAGCTGCTGGCTGACACAGTTGGTGGCTGAGAAGCAGGGTCAGCTGGACATCCAGTAGTGCCCGTGCTGGTTCTGAGCCAACAATCCATCATTCACATAGCTGAAAAATTGACCTCTGACCACACATTAGTACTGCTGGGACATCAATAAACCCACTGACGCAGAAGGGTTGGTTTAATAATCAAACATTTAGTCTTAGTATAATATACAAAACATACTGTATGTTCTCCTGTTTTTCTTATTTAACCAAAACTTGGTCAAGAAGTCATTAGTTGGAATGATAAAAACTATGGTACACCACAAGAACAATTAGATATGTGTACTGTTCTTGTTGTTGAGAAGAGCTTTGATGAACAAATTTATATTATATATAAGGCCAGAGCCCTTTATATGATACTGCATCAGCAATAATGCAGTAATAAGTGTTGTCTTGTGGGCTCTGGAATACTAACGTGTTATTATTTAACTGCTTCATCAATAAATATGACTGGCATGACTGCTGTCCAGGTTTGGATTTTAATATAAATCGATGGTGCATCATAAACAGGATGAGTAATGTTTCATTCTAAATGATTACAAAGAACTAATTACACTATGGTTTATTGGAAATCATTTTTTGTACTTTCTAAATGAAATTAGAAAATTGTTCTCACATGTTATTTTAGTATATTACTTGAAAATGAAATCATTTATTGGTGGAGCAGGTTTCTTATCAAAATGCATTTACCAGAACCACATTAGTCGAGGCTTGTCTATGTACAGGTTTTAAACCCCCACATATATATCTCAATGTGAATGTCTTGTTTAGCCCTTTGGCTAATTTTGAGAGAGTTGTCAGTTACTGAAGTATATCAGTTACACCAGGCCATGCCCCTGAGTGTCACTGCCACTTTATTTCATCATTATCTTTCTGCTGGACTTCAGGATATCACAGGCAGTGCTTTAAATCAGCAGAAGATTTGTTCAGTATTGTTCAGCATGCAACTGTCTTTCTTCGTGGTTTGTGTTCTTTTCTGTAAAACGATCCCTCGGTCTGATAGTAAATAGGACAAACATGAAAGCATGATAAACTATTGTACAGTCTGAAGTTTCATAATTCCTCCACTTTCACAACATTAGCAAGCTAAATCACAGCAACAGCATTTAATTTGCTGAATCACTTTTTTTGAGATCTCGTGGCTTGAAAAACCTCTATTTCTGTTAAGCAGTAGATCCTGTTATGACCAATTTCATGAGTCACACTGGATTTTTTTTACAAGACTTAAGCAACAGAACTGACTTGGTTAAAAAATACCATGACATTTAATATAGAAAATATATTTTTATTTAGCATTCTCTACATACAGATATGTTTGGGGGAAAGGGTATGATCACCCCGATTGGCGTCTGGGTGAATTGTTTCTGCATTGTCCCAAGAAAATCTGAAAAAAAACCCAGGACTATTGTAACCTTACCAGGATTAAACATTGATTATAAAAATAAAATTCACATTTATGTTAAATTAGGTGTATTTGAACAAAGAATTATCAGTTTGCAAATGGTTAAAACAAACAAAAATGTATCTGACATTTGCAAAAAATAAAACGTACCTAACTCAATAAACCATGAACAGAAAAGAAAAAAAAGAAAACTAAGCAAATAAGTAAGAAGTAAACACATTTCTAAACAGGCTGGTTACCTTATGGCCCACCTCTTTGTCCACACTGGAACCATGGAAGGCCTTACCTGATTTTGAAATATGTCTGAATTTTGACTAGTCACCATTTGCCCACAAAAATACAGGTAAGACATTTGTAAAGTCTTCAAGTTTCTCATACCAAACTGTGTTATGGACCTTGCTTCATTTACAATTGCAATTCGGAGCTGAACTGCATAAAGGGCATTCAAAATGTACTGTGTCTACAAAGTCAGCCCATTGAAAAGAGAAGAATGGAATTGTCTTATCTGCACATGTATCTACGTTGGGATATTGTTATTCGAAACTGGTTTACCTTAAATATCAGGATTAGGATGACATACATGAAATATGTGTATTTGTTATTATATTAGAAAACCTCACAAACCCCTAATTAATACAAATATTCTGTATTTTAATGGCTATGAATGCCTAAAAGATTATTTAAGTAATGATTCATGCAATAAAGGCCATACACTTAATAAGTAATAAAAATGATTTTCATATATACTGTTCATGGAATGAATGCAATTCATTTCACTTACTACTGTAAACAAAACCCCAATCATTAGCTTAAATTAATACAAGTATAAATCTTTCAATGTTACCAATGCAGATTATAATTAAAAACAAAGTTCATGCCTGTGATACTGTGAACTGCACATTTTAAACCTAGGAGCACATCTTTTTTTTAGAGTACCAGCAATGTCATCTCGTCTGCTTTAAACTGAACATACTCAGTTAAATTATGTACATAAAAATGTGATTTGTGTGACTTTTGAATTGTATTGAGCCAACCTAGCCCCTGGCAAGTTGTCATGGAACCCAAATTATAGCTGATAATAAGAAAGTAAATCATTAAGACTGAACCTTTTTTTTGCTTCATTCTAGTCCTTTTCCTTTTATTCCTTTATCCCAGAGTTGAACTCCCTTGCAGCCTGTTACATCTCTATTCATGAGCCTTTTTGCCTAATGGGCCATTATAGGGCTATGGAAGATCTATCACTGAGAGCTAGAGAGCCCAAAGGCCTGTGATTCAAGCCTTCACACTTAGAGTTTGAATCCATGTGTGTAAAGTTTCCAATCATTATGACACATCATCATAAAATCCCACAATTCACCTATCTTCTGTGCTGCGACACACACGCCATTATAGAAATAAATTATAATACCAAACCAAGGCATTTAAACTACTTACTGTATTAGACATGCAAGGACCTTCGAAATAAAAATAGTTTTATGCAATTTACACTAGTCAAATGAAGAGACACATAGTCATTCGGCTTTAAAGGTAAACTGAGTTGTATTTTTATAAAAGGTGCAAAACAGTTTTAAATTATATCAAAATATTTTGGGGTATTAATGGTGATTCTTAACGTGACATCTTGTGTACTTTGACCTTGGTCATGACACAATACAGCCCTGATAATGCTCAGGACTGAAAAGCCTAGAATACTGCATTACGTTATTATTGGCAGTTACATCTATTATTGGTTACATAATTTGCTAATTAGGGATATATTTAAACAGTAATGGTTACCAGAATTCTGACATTGGGTTGCATCTACTGCACAATTCATAGAGACTAATAATGTGACTTGAAAACACTACGATCCAAAACATGTTACACCAAACATTCTGCACAAACTGGATACACTTTTTATCAAATGAAAGCCAAATTATCCAGACACCTAATCGTTTTAAATCAGGGGCCAGTTTACACAGTTAAATAAAAAAAAATTATGATCTAGAAATGTATTTGAGCTCTTCTTTCCATATGTATATTTTGGTAAAGAAACATTCTCCAAAAATGCACAAGCTTCTGTAATATATCAAACATTCAATCAAACCTAATGTTTCTTTTAATTTCAGAAACCAGCAATAACACCATTCAACATTCCCTCATCAAAAGAATTATTTGATAAAGGTCAAACATCCAGCTTCTCTGCAGTACTAGCAGAAGTAGAAGCTGATGTGTCGACGCCTATTACAGTTAATGTAAGGGTGAAAAACAAGGAAAAATCTAAGTTTAAATATACATTTGGCCTGTGGCTCCATGAACACTCGCTGAGGTCCCAGCTGTTTCTCCCCAAGCACAGTTTATCTGTCACATACACTCTCATACAGACACTGATGTCACAATCTGACTGATGATATTTTGCCTTTATCTCTTGATCTCTGTCCTTGTCAACAATACCATCCACTAAAATCATCACTCCACAGTATCTTACTTTTGTCTGTTCCACATGTACCTGGCATGCTGTTCAATATAACCAAAAATGAAAACATCCTACAATATCAACAGTCTAAAGAGAAAATGTGGTTCAGAAGTGGAAGTAATAAACAAATCACAGACAAGAAGGCAATGCAAAGAGTTCCTAAAAAGTATTGCCTTGCCCTCAAGTAGGAAAGCCTCATTTTTTGTACTACCTGCTTGGGTGCTCTTGGCTCAGGTCATGATTCCCTGCAATGGCTCTACCACAGGAAGGATGCCAACAAGAAGATAACACATGGTCTGGCTGGATGTCCGCATGTTGGGGTGCAGATGGTCGTGGCAGATTTATTCTTGGAGGGAGCAGGGCATTGGGCTCCCAGGCATACATTGAGCGGAACAGGAGTTTTGACAGGAGGAGTATGGGGTGTAACATTAGGGAGAGGATTGGAGGATCAGCATGACGGTTAATTAGTGGTGGCACCTGTTGAGGTCAGTCACTTGTTTTTTAACCCCTGATTTGTTGCACTTTTGGGTGTATCCTCATGTGTGTGCAGAAGGAGAACAAAAATCTGGAAAGCTACCGTATTGTTTCATGTTTATAAACATTTTATTTTCAAAAATATCATAGAATGGATTTGAATCTCAAGATTTTATATTACAGTGATCTTAACCATGCTATTGAGATCTGGTTAGTGCTGTTGTCATGTACAGATTAAACCTGTCAGTCACTGTTGAAGGTAGAGCTGTATGAATTATACATGTGGTTAGGGCTGAACTTGCAGAGCCCTGTGTGTGCATGTGGTTAGTTTGTGTGGCAGTGGCTGATCTCCTCCTGCTTTCTGGTCCCCGGTACTCCAGTGCTCATTAGCTAAAGGCCAGTGCTGCTGACCCCTGTTAACTTCGATAAGAGTTACGTTATGCTAATTAGTCACAGCAAAGCCAGGTGTATCAGAGTATGTGAGAGCTTATGTGTCTTCGGAAATTGACTAAGAAAAGCAAGACCAGGTGTTTAATTGAATCCAATAATGCTCCTTCAGGAACCTTGGGCCAAATATGTACAAATTTATTATGTACTATCATGTCTTGAAAAACTACTCAAACACTAGCTGCAAAATATATTCAAAGCCTGCTCGTTCTCACCTTAATAATTCAAACTCACACCCCACTCAGTGGTTCTAGTTTCCCTTTTTTAACATTTAAACCACATTCTGCTTTTATGAGCCTTAACTAGAGCTTCATTATATGTCTGCCCTCGACATGTCATGGTTCATCTTTAAACCTTTTAAAGTCTAATGTGTATGGTTGTGTTTAAAGTTTTTAATTGATTCTTTTTACTACTTATCTCATACTAACACAGTAATTGCCATTAGAAATGTTAAATTAACCTTTCAATCCCTTTAGAAAATAAAGACATAGAAAAATTAAGTGAATCCACCAGCTAAAAATGTAAATGTAATGATGAATTAATATATTTTTATTGTAATATAAAGTAGTAATTTATTCATTGGACCTTTTCTTTCTGTTTTGTTTTGGAGTGGGGATAGAATGAATAAAGACACACAATGACTACAAGCCTGGGAGATAGATCTACAAAGAGATAGATAGAGAGAGGTGATGAGGAAGAGGAGGGGAAATGAGGAAGAGAGAAAATGCCTTTTGTCTTCTTGTAGCTGATGGCATGGTTAGTTATCTGTTTGACGGGAGTCTGGTGTTATACGGTGCTTTTTGACACCTGGGTGCTGGCAGTGACAGACACTACATTCTACTGTCACAACCAATAAAACAACAGCACATGCTTCTGACTCTGGCCAACGTCCTGCACTGATGCCCAAACTGTGATCTGAACAGACAGAGCAAACTGCTCCTCCGTTTACACAGTTACCCCTGGATGGAAGAAGAAGGAGAGAATAAACTCCATCAGTTTAAAGGTTTCCAGCTACTTAGTGTGTCATTCGGCTCTCTCTTTGTTTTCTTTAACACTCTAATGTTTAGGTTTGTTCATGCTGTGTTTTCTTGATAATCCCTGCTTGGTTTTGTGTAAAGGAAAGAGGTCAGTTCAATTAGACCTAACAAACAGAATAGGGTCTTTCTCTCCTTCTCAGCAACAAACCACAGAAATGTCACACTAAATTAGAAAATGCGGTGAAGATAAGAGAGGAAGAGAGAGACAGAGGAAGCAGGACTCATACACCCTGTTAGACACATAACCAAGAGCGATTGCTAATGCAAATCACATCTCCAGCTGATCCTGCACCTTTGAATGTCCTTGTGAACAAAGACATGTTACATAATACTAATAAATGCAATAAAGTACTAATAATTCTTTACATTACACTGGTAAAACACTCAGCCAAGGAGCAATAGACTCCAAGATAGTGTTTAAAATGTTGTGATAAAATGTATAGCACTTTTTTTTATCAGATCAGGCTGCCATGTGTCTATTGCATGAATTATTGCATTTATTACTTTTTTGACTTTTTTTTTTTACTAATTTCTTTGGTGTCACCCTTCCACAAAGCCCAACACAGACTCCCAAATATTTAGTTTGAATAGCGAAAGGATGGAGGTGTTGAGAAATGTTGGGGTCACTGCATCCTAAATGTACTTTCAGTTCCCTTTATTTCTTTGCTTAATAGTGTGACCTAGAGAAACTGTTCCTCTCGTTTAATCATCTGATTTTCTGTATCTTTCTTATGAGTTATGAAGGGTTATGAGAACATGAGCCTTTTGAGTTACTGGAAACTGATTCTTTTTAGATAAAACAATAATTGTGACCAGTTATGTACCAAGCTCAACCAATTATGAAATCTTTAAAAAAAATGATTAAGGATTCAAACCATCTTTAATTTATCATTTTGTGGCTATTTGTAGACAAGAATTGGATTTGAATACAAACCACAGTCATATTCTGATCCAGACATCAAGTACATAAATCAACATTAAAGATAAAAAGACTAGAGTCTTGGCAAACATCCACAGTTCTCTGTAATCTTAAATGTAATCATAATGCTAATCCTGTAATTTTACAGGTGTGAAGCACAATTTGAGCAAAAATACATATTTATTTTCTGAAATTAAGCTAACACAATAATAATGAGAAAAAATATTCTTAATCAAGTAATTAACCTATTGCGCTATTAAAGCAGTTTGATATATAGATAGTTATAAGCAGGTTGCCATGACACAAAAACATGAAATCAAAGTTATCTGTCAATAAAAACTGTATTTTAACTTTGTGTCTTGTCTTTTAGCAGTAATTTACAATATCTTCAGGCAATTTTAGGCCTCTGCCGTATATTTCGGCTTTATGAAAGGCTTTTATTATGCTGTGAGGCGACAGTGCTACCCACTGGGCCACTGGGCCATTCTTATTTAAAATGTATTTTCATTATATTGTAAAATAACAGAAAAAAAGATGCCCTTTTCTGAGTAGTTTATGGGAAACACAATAAAAAATCCTCAGGTTTCAGGTAAAAGTTAATCCTACCATGTCTAGCCATGTCTTTTAACACTGAAATTTGACTTGAATGTCAGCATACTCTTTTTACTATGCTGCCACCTAAATAACCCAGGATGTTTTTTTACGTTAAATACTTAATAAGAAATGACAAGTAAACTATCAGTAAAGTAGTGCAATAACCAACTGAGTTCTGAATTTCATTAGAAAAAGACACACACACACACACACACACACACACACACACACACACACACACACACACACACACACACAAATAGTTCTGGTCTCATCTAACAAACCAGGGATGTCCAAAATCACTGACCTGCAGTTATAGTAAACAAGGTCATGTAGTTAGATCAAATGATGCCAAAGACTAAGAAGGAGCACAGTTGTGAAAAATAGGCTAAATCCCAAAATGATTCTGAGGCAGTGGGGGGGGGGGTGTTTATAAATATGTGCTGCTTGAAAATAAATACTGTTAGTCAATTTTTACTAATATTTTCTTTTAAATAAGGAATCAGTTTCATACCCAGCCTTGTTATGTCAATGAACTTTGGTCCAAGATTGAACAGTCTACTTCCCTTTTACTCTGCTTTGTTTTGTTTTTAGGTTTTTGTAGTCAAACTGATTTGGCAAGTGCTGTTTTACTTCTCCTTTCTTAAGTAAATCTTTTGAGGAATCATCAAAAAATCAATATGTAATAAATTTTGTGTGTGTGTGTGTGTGTGTGTGTGTTGGGTTGGGTTGTTACTGTTATTGGTTTATAAGTCACAGTCTCTACAGTTTGCAGCTCTTAAAAATGGAGACAACGCTAGATGGGCAGCAGGATACAACACTAGGCAAAGAAAATCTTCTTTATGATCCAGACATGAATTTATCCAACTCAGGGCACTATGAGTTCCAGTCTATGGGTGAGTGTCACACACGAAAATGTAAACTGAACTGTTCCAGTTCTAAATCAATAAATCGAATCATTTAATGGAAAATCTAATGCATTGTATCTTATCTGGTTTTTATTCTTCTTATCTGTATTAGTATTGCTACTGGATGTCCAGAATTTCCCTCGGGGAT
>JAYDZF010000008.1:2823049-2838122 GCA_034509105.1 Microcambeva barbata | reverse complement strand
ATATATATATATATATAATGGCTGTACCTTCAATTACAGTATATTTTATTGGCCGATTGTAAAGAATGGGTTGTCTGTGAAAAAAGAATGGGAGTATAATGATTTTTGACCTTCTAATTGGCCTAAATAATTCTGGCATGAGGATGCTAATGGGACATCCACCTCCATCTCGGCCCATCGGCTTACTGAGCGATGAGAGCAAAACACATACAAGACTGTTGCCTAGGTTACGGTCACCAGGTTAGATTCTAAAGTGGATGATAAATGAGCCTTGAGATGATCTTCTGTGTTCTAATACACTACAAACGACCAACAAGACACCCATTACAGATTATTATTTGCATTCTGTCACCACTCACAGGTCATGTTGTGCATGGCTTCCCCTGACTAGTCTTAGAAACAAAGAAAAAACATTACTGACCATTCTGCTTAGAATATTTACTTAGCATCTCATGCTAGAATATTTTCTGAAACATTGAATATTGTATGTCTGGGATGTTTTTAAAACAGTATGGTTCTCCTGAAAATATGTATACTAGCCATAGCCTAATGGTTAAAGAACTGAACTAGTAATCCAAAGGATGATGGTTCAAATCTTACTACTGCTAAGTTGCTGCACTTGGGCCCTTGGCCCTTTACCCTCATTGCTCAAACTGAATACTGTAAAAAATGTAAGTCGATTGGGATAAAGGCGTCTGCTTAATGCTGAAAATGTAATGCAATGTATACCTGCTGTGTTTCCTGTACTATAAATCTGAGTCTGTTGCATCACATGTCAATGTAAAGTTGCTTACATTGACGAAATAATCAAGTTGGACAGTAAAAACTTTAACAGTTGTTTCTTTGGTTTGTCAATTATTTAAATAGTCAATGGAATCAATGCAAATTGTTTGGTTTATTTACTTTCATAGATGTACATGGAAATAAACATTGTATAAAAATAATATTGGTATAAGCTTCATTTATGCCTCAAGTCCAACAGTTTAAGAACAACGTTCAAATGTACGTATGTCAATATAAAATTTAGAAATTTAACAAATATAACAAAGGCAATTGTCAACAACATTCAAAAATACTACTGACTGTGTCTTGAAAGTGTTGAGTGCATAATTTCACATAATATCTGGGTGTGATGGGGTCTAGTTACTTATCTGTAAAAGCTCCATTAATGCTAGGTGGTGAATATGAATTGTGCAGAAACATATGGCTTCACAGAAATCCCTAGTAGAAGGTATTGTAATACAAACAATGTCATTTATAATAAAATACTGCACATTTCTCAATTCTCAAATCTTTAATGTAGCAGTTTATAACAACAGTTTTACCAAATATGATAAATTGAATCATATGCTAATTGATGGGTCATTAGTGTATAATCATTAAATGATTATCTATATTGAGCAGCATGAGGATAATGGCCAAGCTGCTTGACCTGTCCAACTAAAGCACGATAAATTACTTTACATCTCCTGGGACAACAGTCCCCCCCTCTCCTTCTCGCTCTCTGCTTGAGTGTGTGCATGGTAGTTATAATGGTAGATTTATGTGCAGTGATGGGGAGCACAAGTGACAGTGATATGATGTAAGAAACCAGTCTATCAGACATTATTACAACCACAGGGTCAAAGTGTCCATCTGGAGCACACATTTACACACATTCACACTCAAACAGATTTACACACACCCACACACACACAGCCTTTGTATAAGAACTGATAAAGTTTGGTTCTATTGTTGTAATTATACTATCAGTATATAATACTTTGTTTGCTTGAGTTTCACTTCTACTCCCTATGTAGAAGTCAAGTGAGGCCAATCAGCATATTGATTTTCACGTTTTTTGAAGGAGCTATAAGAAATCCCTAAATAACACACATGGAACCTGAACAGCTCAAGTCCCCGAGCTGCTACCTGCTGTACCAGCATGCTATTTCTTTCAAATTTTAGTGTTTGGTTCTAAGGCTTGAGGGCTGATAGATTTGCTTTCTAGTCACATTTAAATATATTAGTTTTAAATCACCATCACAGAGAACATGATGAAGACCTAAGGAAGACCTAAAACATGTAAATCACCTATTTTACCACAGAATTGCATTAATTATGTTGGTTGAAATGTGTCTTGTTTACAAAACATCAAGCACGACAGCCACAGTGAAGCCATAAAATATGGACGTATAAAGAAAATATGAACATATATGTTTGTTTATTATTACTAGAATAAAATGACCGGGAAGCACAGTGGCTTAGTGGGTAGCACTGTTGCCTTACAGCAAGACGGTCCTTGGTTTTATCCCTGGGTGGGGTGATCTAGGTTGTTTCTGTGTGGAGTTTGCATGTTCGCCCAGAGTCAGCATGGGTTTCCTCTAAGTACTCCAATTTTCTCCCACAGTCCAAAGACATCCCACCAGGTTGAGACACTGAATTGTCATGTACGTCGTTGTGATGAACTGGGGCCCCATCCAGGGTTTTACTGTGTGCCTTGTTCCCATCGAAGAGCTGAGATAGGCTCCAACACCCCTACCCAACCCTAATTAGGATAAGTGCTTAAAGAAAATAAGCTAAACTGTTGAACTGAACCAAATGACCATGACACCTAGTGCAAAGCCACCATTTGTCATTATTTTCCATTGTTTTTGTGGTAAAGTCTTCTGTGTTTGGGTTTATTGTCTATTAGCTCAGGTGCATGGATTAGACTTAATTTATCTGTCACATGCTTATGGTTATTACACAAATAATAATGCAGTGGTATATAAATATGTTTAGCAATCTATTCACATATATTATGTATATAGTTTATATATCTATAGTTAATATATCGTTTTTATATGTAATAATTGGAATGCATGGTATGTGTGTTCATATACATATAGGACAAGGTGGTTGTTTAGTGCTTCGGCCATTGTGGGTGGCAAAGACTGCACAGTTGCTGTGTGACCTCAGGGGTGAGAGGTGAGAAATTTATTAGAGATCTAGTACTAGAGTGTCTGTTTTAAATAGAACAGTGAGCTTGCAAATACCCCACCCCCCACCTGCTGTAACACAGGAACCTGTTTCAAACACACATAGGGAGGAATGGAGTAAATGGTTAATAAGCTTGTTCATATTTGTTCCTTATTACATGTTTTGCAATCGTTTAAATGTCAATGGTGCTATCACCCAGCCGAGCTTCTAAAGATATGACAGGCTAGAGAAAGGGAATCTAGGAGGATAGAAACTGAGCCAACACTGGTATGTGGACTAGCATAATATGCTATGGAGTCTCCTCATATGAAAACAGCCAATAAATAAATAAAAGAAATAAATGGACTGTCCCGGGTTACCATGTGCCAGTTAAAGAGTTGGAATAGGCTCCAGGATTCCCATTTCAAATTTTAATCACTTTAGGTGACCAAGAACCAGATTTTCTGTAAAGAAAATAAACAATACATGGTTCCATGTTAGGTACCAGTAGGAATTCCGAGCTGGAAAAGTGCTAATGGGGTCAGATTAGGACAGTTATCATTAATACCAGTCTATTAAAACTGCTAATTCGTGGTGCTCAAGTCCCTTTGCATGTTCTGACTGACTTTATTTTTCTGTTCAATACAAAAACACATACAGTAAAAAAGTCCTTGAGAAGAGGTAAGGTTTCCCAAGATACCACTGTCATTGACTATCTATTAAGGCTACCGTGTCTAGACACTTTACTCTTTGTCCTTCATTCATTTTCTCTCATTTCTAATACTTTACTCCCCTGATTGCCCCCTGTCCTCTCTCTCTCTCTGCCCCATTGAGTGGGGACAAAGCGTAGGCTCTGTCACTTCCTAAACAAGTTCAAGGCTTGCTATGCAATGACTGAGACTGCAAAGAAGCACTCTGATCAGCCACGCATGGCAGGACCAGCAGGAGAACGAACACACACACACACACACACACACACACACACACACACACACACACACACACACAAATAAAAACAAAACACTTCACTGGAAAACTGAAACACATATTCACTGGAAAAGTGAGCTTTGAATGGGTTTGTATGTTCTCATGCAAGAAAGAAG
Source organism: Microcambeva barbata (assembly GCA_034509105.1). Lineage (NCBI taxonomy): Eukaryota > Metazoa > Chordata > Actinopteri > Siluriformes > Trichomycteridae > Microcambeva > Microcambeva barbata. The sequence goes on along the minus strand of JAYDZF010000008.1, from coordinate 2,834,079 downwards.
CTTCAGTTACAAATCAGGAGAATATATTTATGTTACTAATCTCACAAGCAAAGAAAATCATTTGAACATTTTCCAGACAAGTCCATGGCGATGTAAAGTGAACTCGGCTTTGGTCAGTCACCCATTTTCAAGGCGGCCCTCTTTTGAATAGGTCCTTGACTACATCTGACCATATCAACACATTTCTGCTCAGCAAAGAAAATCCAATTGGGCATTGTGGTTGGTTATTCTCTTCTTCTTTTATCTCTGTGTCAAAAAATAAGAGCACTTCTATTTGCTATCTGGCAGAAAATTGAGCAGCTAATGGGGTTGCTCACACTTTTCAGCACAAAGTTGCCATGGCAGCAGCTACTCTTTCAGGCATTAAAAAGAACTGTGTGTATAAAGATTGAGTGCCATTGAGCATCCAACTTGAACATCCTGTTTGGTGTGAGGCACTCAGCAGAACACCACAGATGCAAATTTTTGGAGCAATCTCATATCCTAACCCGGAGCATCTTTAGGGGGTAGAATCACAAGATGCTGCCAGTTTAGCAACAATTACAATATGATCAGTCTATTCAGTTGTATAAATACCACAGAAAAAGCACATGAATGAGCTTCACTTAAAATGAGTGATGCAGACAATGAATGTTGCATTGGAAATAATATGACTACTTTCAAAGACTCATTATGGCTAAATATTGAGAGGCTGAATGGCAGATGTGTCAAACTGGAGACCTAATTAATGTTTTGAAGAAAGTTGTATGAACAGTAACAGCTGCATCTGATCAATATATTTTAAGAAAATCAAAGCAGACACTTGGGTTGCACAACCATGTATTAACCCATAGTCATCTGAGTTCAAATATTGTCAGTGATATTGACCTGTAGTTGAAAGAAAAGAACAAAATGGGTGTTTTTGTTTATTTTAAGCAGCTATGGCAATTTTAATGTAAATTAAATGAAAATGCTGTTCTTTACTGTATTATACTGGAATGTGGTAACAGGTGCTTTTTTCCAGTTAGCCTGAAATTTCTTTACTAATTGCACTTGAAGCAACATATATAACATAAACATGGCATATATAACATTTGTTCAAATATGACTTTGCACAAATAACTTAATTATAAACTATTTATATAAACAGTAAGTAAGATGTATGTCCAAAGATCAATAAGTCTATGTGGTTGACAAGCTCCTGGTGGGTCTGGGCTCGGTCTAACCTTTAACTCTTGACAGGTGGCTTAAGCACCATTTAAAACCAGTTATTTGACCTCACTCTAGTCCTTTCAACCTGAAGCCCTTGGGCACCTGCAAAACACCAGCAGATACCAGCACCAGCTCAACACAAAGATGTAATAAAATACCAAAATAATAAGTACATACCTGTACATAAAATATCAGAGACACAAGAAGAGAAACACTCAAGCAGAACATGTTGGTTGGTGTACAGCAATTAACTTATAGTTTGTGCCCAGACAAGCACTTTATAACTTACAATAACTGTCATTGCACAGTTTTCTGATAATAATGTATAGTTTGAATGTATATGTATTTTGAATGTATAGTTCCCAAAACATTCAAAATATCTTCCTGTACCTGTTGCGTAAGGCCAGTACCTTCGTCAGTCTACATTCAGCTGGTGAGTATGGGGCCGGCCCCTCAGCCGTGGTTTAACCATGTTTGCATACTTAACGCATGTTCACTAATGTGCTGTACACTTATGTGGCCCCATGCTGAGCCAAAAAAAGTAAAAGATTTGTATTTCCAAGGTTAAGTGAATATTGTTTATGGTATCGGCATAGCCAAGCAACTTGCCATTTAAAAATCTGTTAGTCACTGCTAGCAAGACAATATACTGAATCACATCGACAATTAATCAAAGGTCAGTTCAGTACCTTGCCATTAGAGCAAAACTGGAGATTAAACACTTGGGGCCACACAGGCAAAAGGATTTCAACATCATCCAGCCTGGAAAAGACAGAAAATGTGCCTTCAACACAGAGATGTTATACTATTTATTAATACTGTATTTGCATTGTGATTTTACTGGCTATGGAGACCAAATGCAGTTTTTGTTACTGGTCAGATCTCTGTCTTGCACCGGGTTATGCTTTTTGGGATTTAATAGATGTACGCTTGTGTTTCAATTACTTGAGCAGGCAGGTTTTAAAGTATTTATTGTGCCTTACTTGGTTTGCCATGCCAGAGACACCATTAAAGATTGTAAAGCCAAAAGTATCCCATACAAATCAGTATTGTATCTACATAGCAACTATGTTAAAGTACATGAAAGTTTTTTTTTCCTTACATGCTGACTGGACCCCACAAAAGCATCATTTAAAAAGTTTGATCTAAAGGAATTTCAGTGTCTTGCTCAGAGCCCAAATAGCTAATAGCACCCCTTCCCCACAGGCACCAGTACACCTGCAGCCCCTCCTCTTATCCGGCTGAACCTGGAGATAGTGCCTGATTTGTGTGATGGCCTGTGCTGTCAGAATGTACCCAGCCAGTAAAAAAATACCATCAACTTCCTCTCAGTGAGGAAGATTAATGAGTGATGAGATTCCAGTCTTGATTGTGTGTCTGTATTGCATTTTAGGACAGCTTAATGAGATATGAAATAAAAGCACCAAACCCTGAAACAGGTATTGGCTGAATAAATGTAATACTTATCAACGCATTTAGAATGATCACTTTAGACCCACTATAAGCTATTTGTTAGTATATAAAGTTCCTACAAATTGTTATACTATGAATACTTTATAATATCAAGGTTAATTACGTTTAGTTGGAGAGGATCACTTGTTAAACTAGTTTTCCATGTGAAATAGAACAAACCCCGATTCTACTCGACAACACTGCTCAGGTTCAATATTATTTCTGCAATTATTTAAGATGTATTATGTGTCTTAATGCCAAACACAACATATAGGCTCAGTCTATTAATAAATATAAAAGACAGAGCCCTATGTAGTTGTGAATTAAAACTAATTACTTTTTATTTCCGGTGTTGCGAATACTCATTAATGAGCACAATGGTTCATGGGAAATGTAGTTAATTTGTTCCGCTTGTCGCGTCGTATTTTCCACTTGACCAATAGTAGTAACAGCTGTACATAACAATCGTAGGTTATTCATTGGTGGTGGTAGCAGCAATAGAGTGGAAGTTTAAAAAGAGAGACTTCTGTACCTTTGCAAATGTTAATTAAGTCTCATGATGGACATTTTACTTTACATTTACCCTAGGTAAACCACAGGTTACCAAAAACACCATTTGTGGTTTGCTAAAACGAGATAAAATGTTTACCACTGCATAATTTGTAACTTCTTCAAAAGTATAATTGCATAATGCTCATAATTTCTATAGGGAAAATGGGGAAAAAAGAACCTAATATCTACTGCCAAAGATACAAAAAAAGAAGGCGAACTCTGTTGCTTAAAAATAAAATAATATTGATATATCTTATTCATTTCGTTGCCAATTTAATTCTTAAAGAATATTGAAATCAACATTTGCAAGTTATGTGCGAAGGTACTGGGGTCTCTTATTTATAGGAGAGGTCTCTTTTTGACTTACAGGTAAGTTCTAATTAGTATTGGCTGTGGTGTTGGTAGCAGTAATATCTGTTGTGGTCGTGGCAATGGTAGGAGTAATATTAGAAGGACTAGTGTGATAAAAATGAATTATTTTCACTGCACACAGATACAGCAAGTGACTTTTCCAAGATTTACTACCGAGTGTGTGTGTAATCCCATGGGATCTAGGCTGCAGTGCTGGTGCATGGTACTTTTTCACAGTAGTAAAGTTCATTCAAGTGGATCACTATTAAATCAGAAACAGATCTTAGCAATGAGCCACAGCTTACACAACTACAGTAAACTTGCAGATGTTCAGCGTGGTCATTTTCTTGTTCAGAAAATCAGACCTGATCAGAAAACAAAACCCCTCTCTATGTGACATTGTACTCTATTAAGGGTTTCATAATTAATGCAATTCATATATTTTTTTAATTAAACTAAGAAAAGTTTAGTTCCTTGAATAATGTTGTGATTCTCAAAACTTTTAAAACCTGTTTAAGTGTGTTCAGGACACGATCCATGACACAACTCTTACATCTATTTCAACTTTAGCATGCATAGAGAGAAAACCCATGCAGACATGGCTAGAAAATATATTATTGTTTCTTTCTCGTCGTACTCATCCCAGCATTTAAATCAGAAGGTGACCGTGAAAGTAATTGGTATCCATTTTGGCATTCCTCTTCAACAACTTCAGAGCTGTTATTGTTGGGATTTCTTCTTTTTTGTTTTAGTAACAAAGAGTCATTTTTACTCTCCGTAACCTTAGCTTTGTCCATAAATGTGCAGTTGTCGTTGATATAAACACCTTTTGGTAGCAAAATATATATCTTAGGAAACAGCGCCGTCTGGTGGCAGTTTGTCTTCGTCTTCAATGCATCTAAGGCAACACCTTATAAGACTACATGAGAAGTATTTGAGCAACCCTAAATTTTTATAGTGTTGAACTATATCAACAAACGGAAACAATAGGATGTGGTAATTGTATAAAGTCTACTCTATGTAGCTTATAAAATAAAAGGTAGGTGATCAGTGAATGTACATTCCAGAAAGGCAGTGATTGGTTAGGGTTTGGCTTTGTATTAAATTTGAGTGCTGAACAATGTATAATGTTGTTTGTTACTGTGTATCTTCTAAACATTACTAATGCATTTCGTGATTTTTTTCATATACTGTAGTTTGTCATAAGAAGCCAAATAATCTCAAAAACTGTTTTCAGTTAGATTTATACTTTTATTACGTTATACAACAGGCTTCCAACTTTAAACAAATGGGGTTTGTATTTTATTTTATATAGTCTTTGAAGATGACTAAAACAGCACAAACTCTTCAACTGATCCATCCATCATCATAAACAAGCTCCAGAATGTCTTCTCTTAACACTTCTATTCTCAGATCACTCATGCCTCGTGTGTTGTTGAACTCTCACCATGGGGCATCTCTACAGTGTCAGAAGAGTTATACAAGCTTTACCATTCACAGCAGATTTCAACCCACACTGTGTTCCACAACATGGTGCAGAAAACGAGGCATCCTGTCAATCACAGCAGTTACCTTTCAACATCCAACCGTATCTAATTGGACCTTTTTACAGCCAAGTCAGAAAAGAAGGTCACTGGGCAAACCTTAACAATCCCATTCATAAACATATAAGTATGTTTCAATAGATTTAGTTTGAACCTTATTATTAAAAGATGTGTAAGAGATACACACTATATTAGAGATACACACATATATAGATTTGCACTATATTGCTAAAAGTAATTAAGCACCTGATCGAGAGATTGTTGGACAATCCATTTTAAAAACAAATGGTACTGAAATAGAATGACCTCAGTGTAATCTCTCTAGCAACAATAACAGCCGTTCTTCTGAGAAGGTTTTTCACACGACTTTAGAGTTTGTAGGAATTTGTCACCAAGTCAAAGCCTTTGGACTGTATATGGTTACTGGTGGCCAAGAAAGCCTCAATTGTTGTTCCAGTTCATTTAGAAGCAGTGGGGTTATTCCACAGTCATTTTATTCTCTCCTTCACTCATCCACTCTCACACGGTGAAAAAAAATAATCTGATGCAGGTGTGAACACCATATGTTTTAAACCTCTGAACATCAAAAGCTAACACTGTTAATGTGTGGTCAGCCTTACTCGGTTCTTTATGACATTTAGTCTCTCAGATCTGAGTGATTTTTAGTGAAAACCAAAAGAAAGAAAAGCGAGGATAAAATTAGATACTGTTCAGACTGACCATTTATCTTCTATACTGATGTTATATTTTGCAGAATATCTGAATGAATGCACACACCACTCCACGTCCTCCATATGTGTATGGAAACTATATGAAGGGGAGATACACAGTAGCTAAGTGGGTATCATTGTCATTTCTTTGAAGTTTGTATGCTCTCCCTGTATTTGCATGTGTTTAATCCAGGTGCTCTGGTTTCTTCCCAGTCCAAAAACATGCAAGTGAGGTCAATCAGAAATTGTCTGTGTGAAATTATGAACTGTGTGTATTAAGAAACTACTGGAGTGGGAATGTGCACTAAACACCTTCTGAAATGTTAAGATTAAAATAAATGAAAATTAAATTTACACTTTCTATTGGTAAAGTGTAGGCATTTGGGTGTACCTCCTTCAACATTAAACAGGCCCAGTTTGGGAAAGCTGTGGCTGTAGCCTGATCTTAATATAAAGTTTTGCATCAGCTAATACATTTCACATTGACAATCTGCTATTCAGAAATTTCATATGTATTTTGCAAGGACAAACAGTTAAATGACTTGATGTCTGGTTTTAATACAAGACCTTTCTCACAGTGAGCAGATAAAGGCTCAGACTAAATACATGAATGTGCAGTATGCTGTCTCACAGTCAGCTCATATGGATCATTCTCTGGGGTGATTTATTGGTCTGCATTTGTTCAGATGTGGTTGAACTATGTGGACCACACACAAACTACCAAGTCACTGAATCTTCCACAGGCTAAATTACATCAGTTAAGCATTATTTTTCAACATTCAACGCACACATATACACACACACAATCATGCCAATATGATCATTATTTCTTTGTTCAAAAGAATGATCACATTATGTTTTACACTTTGATTAAATTCATGACAGGACAGGTAGTTAAAAGCTATATGAAGTAAAAACACTGTCATAGGCAGTGTATTTAAAGTGTGGGACATCACCCATGCTCACGGAGGAAAGCCACTCAGATACAGGAACAAAACTCCAAACAAAAGGAACCAGACCACTTCACCAATGAGGTGACAGAGTTATCCACCAAGCCCCCCAGTATATGTTAGTTAAAGTAAATACAATGTTGGTATATGAAATTTAGAGGTTAAAGATCACAGTAAGAGAATCCAGTTCAAATATTTTATTTGTAAAGCTGACATCTTTGAGAATGAGAATACTCACATTTGCTTTATTAAAACATTACTGTCCATTCAATCTCAAACATTTATGTAAACAGTGAATAATCTGTGCCTGAGAATTAATGTCCAGAAATAAATGTTAAAAAATAAAGTTCAAATGTCTTTCAGTGTTAACTCTGAGCATGAGTCAAAATAACCTGTTAAGGAAAATTGGTTTTAAGACTGAATACAATATCCACAAATACACTAGTACAACATTTGAAAAAAAAAAATCATTTAAGTGCCCTTATTATTCCCTTTCCACTTTTTGTTCCATGCTATACTATTTACATTGAAATAGGTCCCCTTTAAAATCTGACTTGGACTGTAATACCACAGTTCCTCGTGAATTGTAAATTATGGAGATCAACCCATGGGTTTGAAAAAAGATTATATCACAGTCCCTTGATATGAATTATCAGCTGTTTCAAGTTCAAAGTTCAAGTTCAAAGCTTTATTGTCATTTGCACAGTAAGGAAACTAGTTTCCCTGTAAAATGAAATTCTTACTTTGCTGCCCACCTTGGATGTCATAGAATAAAAAGTTTGAATGTAAATAGTCAAATAGCTGTTTTGAAAGTAATAATAATATGGTTGTGGATCACTGTGTGATTTCAACCAAAACTCTCTTTTCAGTGCTACCACACCTTTGGACAGCACATAGCAGTAAACATAGGAAACTTAAAAGTCATGATAAAACGAAGCTGAGCAAATCCGATGAACATTAAGCATAACTGTGCTGGACAGGCTTCTTTAAATCTAAAGAAGAATGTAAGCATAAAAATAATAGTGCTGTACTTCTTTCAATTCATACATGATTGAAGGTCAAATTACTAAGTAACACATGAGGTTTGGGAGCATGTACTGAGCTGCTGGCACTGACGATGTTTTACATAAATTATTTGAGGTAAGTTTGCAAGGTGAGTGACAAACATGAAACTCAAGTCATACTAATGTTTTAAACATTAACATATTCATTCATTCACTCTCCTTATGTACAGTATATTACTTGGTGCAGTAATGATTTTGAATATGCCTGCTCTAACTCAGTCACATGTGAGATAGTAAATGTGATCTAGTGAACCCACATGAATAAGAAAGATCTTTGAGTGCTGCTGACTGCCATTACAATTGGATCAGGATATTTACAGTACAATCACTTTACTGTACTAAAGATTATGTAGAATTGTTCTGTATGTGTCAAACTTTAAAAAAAACACTCGTTGCACAGCACCCAGAAAGAAGTAAAAACAGAATCTCAGTCAGTTTGGCACATCAGAACCAAAAGTTCAGGTCCTGCTACTGTCAATGTCATATCACCCACAATGAAAGGCTCCAACGCTAGTAGCCCAAAACATTTCCAACATTCCCTTGTTTCAGCTGAAGAGAAAATGAAGACAATCCCTCCACTGCACACTTTCCACAGCTGTAAAGTCTGATACACATTTCTTCATTCTTTGCTCATTTGTTCCAGAAACTTCAGTCCTGATGACTCTTCTCTTGAACAACTTTACACTCATACTGGAGAAAATCAAACAGTGTTTGTATGAACAAAATTGTAGTTTACTTACTTTTTCTTAAAGTTTGGCTTTAGTATCTATGGTTAAATAAGTTGTCAGGGACATGACTCATTTCTCATTAACTAAAGTAATTGAGGAGGATAGTGCTGATATTAATTAAAGTAGTACCTACGCAAAGCTTTTAAACTCTTAAGACCATGGTACAATTTTGAGTATTAAATTAAATTGATTTCTAAATGCATACTGGACATTCGATAAAAACAACAATGCAGTCTGAAATAAAAGGTAAAAAGTATTATTATTATTTAATATTACCCCAAAAGAAACTGGCATGAAAACACAGCCCAGATAAATAGGGAGGTTCTGTCAGGAGGAGCACCTGACATGAAAGCTATGCTAAATCACTAACACACTGTGGCGACTCCTAACAGTAGCAGCTGGAAGAAAGTTAGTTATTTGACCCCACTATACTAAAGATTCGCTTTTAGTGATTTATTCTGAATGGGAATTTACTTACAATTGCTAGTTGTCGGCCAATATTTCCCATTGTTATGACACCAGCAAAGAAAATGCAGGGCAGCCAAGACCGTATATACAGGAAATCAGGAGAGGTGTACCTGGATAGACACAAAGACAAAAATACAAACACAAAACTGTGGTTTCAGCACATTCTGACCAACCTTCTGCACATTTATTCCAGTTAATGGTAAAAGGTTACTAACTGAAATACTCCATTGTACACCAGAAGTTGTGTCGCAAACGTGGCAAAAAATGCAATGATGACGCCCAGGCCAAAGCCACTTCGTGACCTATCAAATGTCCACCACAGTCCCACTGAAAGTGCCGCCAGGGTCAGTGACAGTTGAACGTTATTTGCAAAATCCACTTTCTGATTGTGAACAGGTTAAAGAATTTTACAGATAAAAATGCCGAAAGATTTTAAGAATTAGTATTAACATTAAATTTTATTAAGAGGTCTCAAAGCTAGTAGTATAGTAGAGGTTGGAAGGATACAGCACTGGCATGATTTATGCCAACAAACACAGCAACACAGCGCATCACACTTGACCACTCTCGTTTCAGCTTATGGGGCTCCCCAAAACGTCTGTCTATACAGGGATATAGCAGCCCTATTAAAGCTGAGAGTGAAGAAGAAAGACAACAAAATGATAGAGGCTTAGATACCCACACAAGATGCTGACATCTGTATGAAATAGGGTTTTGTCTGTCTACCTAACAACGTCTCTGGTTGTTGTTACCTGCTGCAGTGCCGCAGCAAGGTGGCACCCACCATGCTGAAGAAAAGATGCTACTGAGGACATCCGGTGGGAAAAGGGTTACATTCCGTTGCACCTGCAGCAGATTTAGCACCAATGCTAAAAATACACCCACACCAAACAGCATGGCACCCCGAATCAGCAGGTTAGTTGTTCGGTTTGTTATCATGCTTATGTAGGGGCCCCGTTGGGCTGTCCCATTACTACTTGACGTGGTGGCGCTGTCCATAGCTGCAGTCACCGAACAAAACCCAGACTATGTCTCCACTGCCATCATCTGAACTCACAACACTCCTGCAAACAGACAACATGTCAGCATTTCCTTAAATAAAAAGAACGTCCCACGTACTTTTTAATGGGTGCTGTAAAACTAGCCCAGGCAGAAAAGTAACCAGCTATGGTCAGTCATAATCCAAAACATAATATAATCACAGCAAGCAAAAATAAATTAGAAAGCAAGTCAATTACAGTAATTACAGTGTTGATTAAACAAATTCCAACAAAAGAGCTTAAGATTTATTTTTGACAAATAACTATGAATAATTAATTGTCATATAAAAGCTATATGAAGTGTTTGAACAATTCTATGTTGAAATGTAATTTAAATTTATGACAGTCGAGGCTAATTTTGAGAACTAAAGACCAAGTGGTCTCTCAGTGCAGAAGCAGTTCATGTAGGACTTAAAGTTGAACCTAAGACTTACTTAAGTATCCTCAGTGTATATGCACCATACTGCGACAGTTATACTTCTAATCAGGACAAATCTCTTTTTGTGCATTTGTAATATTTAAATAACAATCTTGCAAATTCAATTCACAAACAGAAGAGTTAAGGCAAATGGTTTATATGTAAGGCATTTTTCTCTAAGTCGTTGCAACGGTTTTTAAAATCTATTTTCATAATGTTAGTTTCACTTATGGGTTGGTTTTCGTACTGGTCTATTGACCACTGTGTTGAGTATTTATACTAAATTATATTCGCACATCTGCACGATTTGTATTGTTGACAGATCTTTCACTTGTAATACTTACAGGGAAATACTTTCTTAATCACTTTGCAGTGAAATTCGTTCTCTGCATTTTAACCCAATCCGTGCAGTGAAACACATATAGATACACACTAGTGAACACTAGGGGGCAGTGAGCACACATGCCCAGAGCGGTGGGCAGCCCCGGCACCCGGGGAGCAGATAGAGGTTAGGTGCCTTGCTCAAGGGCACTTCAGTCGTGACCTGTCAGCTCTGGGAATC
>JAYDZF010000008.1:2745780-2756602 GCA_034509105.1 Microcambeva barbata | reverse complement strand
TGTGCTTATACTACATATTTACTTTTATTAAACTAGTGAACTCATTTTGTATTAATATTAGATTAAATTACGTGTCACGTCACGGCCCCATATCTGACTGTTGGTATGACTGTTGGAATGTGGGAGGAATATAATGACAGCTATAGATCAAATATAATGGGACCAATGTCTTCCAGAATCTTAACAATTTTACTTGATTTATAATTTATTATTGTTTGCAGTGGGCAACACGGTGCAATAGTGGATGTGCCATATTCATTCATTTACTCATAGACTCACTGCCCCACCGAACAGCTGGGTACAACAGTTGAGGCATTTAATTGGTACATCATTTGAGGCTTTCTTGAGCAACATCTGTGCCTGGTCATACAAATGTTTTGGGACTCTGAGTTATTGTCGACTGAATGGGCACAACTTCCCACAGACTTACTTTAAAGTCTTGTGAGAAGCCCGCTCAGAAAAGTGACCATCGTTGCAACTAAAGATCACATAAATGCCATTGTATTCTAGCATTTTATTTATTTTTAAAGTGAGCTATTGAACAATGGTTGTATAAACACATGTACATCCTTCAGCAGATGCTTTTATCTGAAGTGACTTGGAGTAAGTGGCTTGCTGAATACTGTGAATGCAATAGGGGGCCCAGCATTCACAACTAGGCGATGGTGCGCGTTATACATTTTTGATTCAAAAAGATATTTATCTTACAGCCGAATTACAAAAAAAAAATAAGTAAGCACAATATTTATTTACATACAAGGGCTTTGACTTACTATGATCCTGACAATTTAGAATTATTAATGACTTTAAAGCTATTTGGAAATGTAGGCTTATAATTGGTCTGTATAACTCTTAGTTCTGTAAGATTTTAAGATCACAGGTAGAATAAACAAACACTCGACCGCCACACAGGTATTAACACTTTGTATGAGGCTGACAACAGCTAGAGGCAGAATAGAGATTTGCCTAGGGCCTCTGCATTGCTCAGGGCCTTCAAACCATTAATCCTCATTAACAGAAAGAGAAAAATCAGTTTTAATTTCTTTTGGCTGCCTGGAGATTATGACCAGAGCCACTTTATTCTGGTGATGTATTCTTGTTTTCCAGAATAAAAGGTTCAGCTTTACCTAAAGGCATTCTCACATTTGGGATCATGAAAGTTTAACATTAATAGAAAAGGTGTTTGGTGCTCTGTATTTCTGCATTCAATTTGAGTTTTTCTAAAAATGTACACTAGAACATAATGAAATGGTCCAGTGGATGAATGATGGAGACTTAAGTCTTTGCCACCCAATTTCAAACGGATGTATATAAGGTCTGGCACAGTACTACTGAAACTCTGGGATTAATTTATTTGATGTGACTAAGAATCCTTGGCTGCATAAGTATAGAGTCCCTCATGGCCCTGATCATAACGTAATTAGTGAACAAGAATAAATGGAACTGAATTAAATGTAATTAAGCTGGAAACAGAGAAAATGAATTTTAGAGCTACAGCTTTTAACAATGATTGCGTTCTAAGCTATATCCAGCAGAACAAACCAGCAGGGAGCTACAGCCTGCTGCATTCTCAAACAACTCACAGGATTAACCTGGATTTATTCATTATTTACTCTTTTAATAGGGTCAAATCCCACCCAGACTTACCACCTAAATGTTTGTCAATTCACAAATTGTGATTATTCAATACTCTTACTAGTTTTTAAACTAGTATTTAAATGATGGGGGTTCAATCCATTTAACATTGTACACCAACGCTGGAACCTGAAACACATGAAACCCTGAAGGATATTAGCAGTGGTACATTGGTTTCAATCTGTTTTGTTCCATTTTGTTCAGTCCTAAACCCAACTGTGATTTTTGGCATGATGTAGAGATGGTTGCCCATGCAACAAATCCAAGACTGCGTAACGTATGGTGGGCTAAGATGGACAAACAGGGGCAGCACACTCACTGAGATGCAAAACAACAGTGAAGATTTATGAATTATAAAAAAGGACAGTGCAAACAAAAGATACAATAGTACAATACATGTAAATCTAACTAATCTTACTAAAAAAACTCAAATCCAAACAAACAACTGAAACTAAACAGCCGAAAGCTCAATGGGCTAAAGACAAGGTGAACAAAGTCTATTAGGCTAATAAAGATCAACAGACAGACAGACAAAGGCTTAACAGAAACAACTAGTTTTATATTCGAACAGACTGAGCAGATCGACATGAGGCCAACAAACAGGGTTCAAAACAGGCAAAAACTAACAGAGATACACAGAATTGCCATAAAGCAAACCATCAGAGTCACATCAAAGTTACATATAATAAACCAAACCCAACAACATTTGTTAAATATACCAGTTGTTAAATATAAACGTATATTCACCAGTTGTTCTCAAGCCTGACCTGTAATTTTATTAATTATCATCATTGAATGAGTACAAGTACAGTTGTGTACAATATTTTAAAGAAATTAATAGTACAAATAGTAAGCCAGACAGAGATCAAGGATTTACTTCATCATTATCATTGTAGTTATTTTATTTTAACCATACTGGAAAATGTAATTTAGCGTGGAAGGATAATCATCAAGTGTGAGTGCCTTTGTTGTGTGAAATCCACTCTGAAGTTAAAAGATTTAATTAAGTGTAGTAACTGATCATTTGTTGTAGACCTTAAGATGGGCTTAATAAAATGCTTGTTTAGAGAGATGTGTGTAAAGTGAAACATTACAATAATACTCCAATTGATTTCTGCGGTACGGTGGTACATTGGGTAGCACTGGCACCACTTGACAGGAAGTGCATGAGTTCAATTCAATTTCCCAATTCTTGTGGCCTTATACAGGTCTAAAGACATGAAATCAGACTTTTTGAACCTACTTAAAATTGTATAAGTTTGTGTGTGTCCAGTGATGGACTTTCGTCTACTGAATCAGACCTATTACGATCCTGACCAGTGTAATCTTGTAGTAAATACTCAATGAACAAATAAATAAATTGACTTTGTTGATCTTTGACAAATGAAATACACTGAAGACTGCATTTCTCCATAGCTAGTTTTACAGTTCATAGAAATCCTCATGGGAAATACTTATTGCTTTAATCTGTAAAGAACCGCAAGAAAAGAGGAGAGGCGAGTCGGAGAGATGAGAGGCGATGAAAATTAGGGTGGAACTAGGAGGTTACAGAAGCTCAAGGGAGAGGAGGAGAGGAATTCAAAGTGGAGGATGAAAAGAGGACACGAGACGATAAAGGAAACGAACCAGCTTTTAGTGTCTGTCTTTCCCACACGCACACACACATACTCTTAGACAAACACACATACTGATGAAGATCATCGGAGGTCAATTGTGAGAGATGAGCCTGTGCTGCAGGTGTACAGTGTGTCATGCATTAGAGTGATGGCCCTTTTTAGAGAGGGCATAATAACACAGGTGCCCTGCAGAGACAGAAAGGGACAGAGAGTGGGTATGTGTGTATCAGGATACAGAGAGCCATTGCTCAATGTGACAAGCACTCCTGGCTAGAAGTAAATGCACTATTTTAACCTTTACCATGGTCAGAACACACTAACACACATTTTGATAAAGGGCTGGAGGTTGAACAGGCACAGACAGCAAATGGATATTAATAAGGAGGTGGCATTTCAGAGTCTTTCAGGGGCTTTTATTATGACCACTAGATTCTCTGGTTTAACGACATTTGAAGATATACAAAATTACAATCCATTATAACATTATAATTATGTTGTTAACAGATTATACCGTAGAACTAGTCAACGTAAGTAAATGGTCCTATATTCTCATGCATTTATTCACCCATTCATTAATTCACAACAGATTGATCCTGGTAAGGTGTAGCTAACTTACCTACTGATTGGTACTTGTGTACAATTGCCAATGTGTTGTTTGTTTTTGCTGTTTTACCAAAAAAGATCAGAGGTGAGGGACAGAATTTGGTGGGATTCATTCAACACTTCTCATCAACATCCAGCATTTCTGCTACTGCAGTTTATGATTGGTGAATGGGTGGGGGTAGCACTTTCACCTCACAGGAAGATGATCCAGTGTTCAGTGTCCAGTGTTGCTGACATGAATTGTTCTGTGGGTTACTAGCCACTGGGATGCATATGTCCGTACATTGTAGTGCCAGTTCTAAGCCCAGATAAAAAGGAGCGTTGTATCAAGAATTGCATCCCGTGTACAAACTAAGCGTTATTAATAGTGTGGACTTTGATCCGATTTGGCGAACCGGCAAGCAGCTGAAAGAAAAAAAAAATTATGGTTTGTGAATGGAAAATTAGGGCTCAACTTGAAGCTCGTTTGTCTAAGAGATACAATGAAGCTGATGTGTTGATCTTTTTTACCACTTAATGTCAGAACAATATAAATTACCAGTTTTAAAAATATATATTTCTACACTCCTTCAGTTTGTATGAACTGTTCACCTTCTTACCTTCTCAAATGACCAACTGTTTTTTGAGTGCTTTATGGTAAATAGTACTTAGGGCAAATCTGTGTGATACTGGTTTAGCCTGTTATAATACCAAGACACTGGTCAGTGGAAAAAAGTTAGATCTATTAAAAAATATTAAATGGGATCATTTTCAATAGGTTAAAGATGAAAACATGACCCACAAACAAGCTGTACATTAAAATATTGGTTAACTCATTACCTGACCGGTTTGGTGCTGTTATTAGGGTGAGGGTTGGCATAACCAATGTTTTAAGAATAATAATATCATTATTCAAATGAGAGCTTGTTAATAAATTGCAGTATTTGACTGGCTATTATGCATTTAGTGTTCGTATGAAAAACATCAAGGTGTGTGACTTAGAGTAAGATAAATAGCTATAGGCTGTTTATTTATGAATCTTGTTTGCTAATTAAGGCCTTTGCTGGCTTAACGTTGTTCTGAGATCAGCAGATGGCTGTAGAGCCGCCCGTAGGGTTTTTTCCTTTAGAGAATGGATTATTCATCATCCCTCCTTGCTAAATAATCGTACCAACTGGCTAACAGCCAGCTACCCACAAAACAGTAAACCCTATTCACCCTAGTAAATGATTAATTTACAACAATTTATTTTAAACACAACGGGTTACCCTATTATTTAAATGCATTAAACACATTTTTGATAAGGACAGATCCTATTAACAATTGCATTAATACCTTCTTTAATTGAATTACTATTCTTACAGCCACTGTATCCATGAGTTCATGAAGTTGTGCTCATTAAAAAGTACAAATGTTAAATAAAACCCACTCTTTGTCTCATCTTTTAGTGTCACTTATCATAGCAGCATGGCTTGTGTTTAGCATGCTGGGCTCGTTTTGTTAACAAACAGCCTAAGGTCATTCTACATGAGGTAGTATGACAAATCATGTAAATTTTTAATATGCTCACCATCACTGTCCAAAGAAAACATGAATAAATGTATAAAAATGTTATTATGTTAAATAATACATGTGCATGTTTACCCACACACCATTGTTAACTACTGTGGTTAAATTTGTTCTTCGCATTTTAACCCAATCCGTGCATTGAAACACACATAGGGGTTAGAGGTTAGGTGCCCGGCTCAAGGGCACTTCAGTTGTAACATGTCAGCTCTTGGAATCGAATTGGCAACCTTCTAATCACAAGCTCAGTTCTTGGCAGCCTCTTAATCACTAATGAAGGTTGGTTCTGGCAATTGATGCAATAAATGTAGAGTTCCATTCCAAACTGCAGTATATTTAAATTTGAAATGAATATAGAGGATAACTAAAATGGTGTGGTGGGGTGAAACAGTTACTGTGAACCTGGCTTGGGGGTAGCACTGTTACTTTAAAGCAAGAAAACATCATGTTCGATTTGTAGCAAAATAAAATTACAGAAAAAATGGACTGCATTTATTTTCCCCTAGGACTGTGTGTGTGTGTGTGTGTGTGTGTGTGTTTGTGTGTCTGTGTGTGTTACATTGCAGTTGGCACCCAGTTCACACTGTATTGGTGATTTACCATCCGTGTGTCCAGGTGGCACCCAAATCATTGTGTCTACGACCAGAATAGTGTGGTCAGTAAATAAAAAGTAAAATAATAGGGAATAACACACACACAGACACACACACACACACACACACACACACACACACACACACACTCAACAGTGTTACACTTGATCCTTCCTGATGATTTTCTTCTTGAAAACTTTGCCTGTTGTGATTACAAGGTCTGCAATTTGCCAACTGATTGTGTTTTCCCATAACCACAGTTCTAACCAGATATTTTTAGCTGATCTTCTATTTAGGGCCTGCAACAGCAGATCTGGGCCACATACAAGCTTTTAAACATTACATAATGAGATGCAGTTTATTTTTTCACCCCAGATTTAACTATCCACATGTGTTAATATTACAGATATTGTTTGTTTTTAGTTTTAACCTAAGTTAATTCACTGTTTGTATACAGGGAGAGAAATGTGTCCCAAAAAACCAACATAGTGATGTGAATGGGCATATCAGTGAAAAAGACTTGCATGGGCACAGTAAATTATTCAGCCCTATCTAGTGTTTTAATTGATAACCTAGAGATTAAAACATTGTTAAACATTGTTAAATGTGTGTAGCACTGAAACAGTTTCCTGGGTTCGATTCGCAGGTTCTTTCTGAGTGAATAAATTAATAATGTTTATCACTATCCACTGAGGCGACCCCAAATAGGAAGAACCAAAAGAAGGAAAACAACTATGTAAATAGCCCACTACATTCAATTATAAATTGTACCTATTTATGATTCTTGAATACATTACTTTTATACTGTGAATATTTCCTGGTTAAATGAAAATTGTTATGAAATAAATGTCATTAAGGTTAAATGAAATTTGGTTAAGGTTTTAAATGTAAAAAATTTACCAGGAGAATGGTGTTCATTTAACTCTACAGTCACTTATTTTATTCTGTTGACATCACAGCCGAGTTTTTTTGTTCTTTTTTTCACCATACACAACGAGAGACACACATCAAGTGTCTTTCAAAGAGAGGCAGCATTTAATGGGGATGAAGGACACGGTCACTTTTAGAACAAGTACGCTCACACATATATACACATAACAGGATTACACTCTGTGTCCTTCTTGATGAAATAAAGCTTTGTCCTTATGAAGATGGAAAGAAAGAGACAGAAAGATGGTCTTTTTTTACTTCTAACAAAAAGGTTTGAAAAAAACATGGCAGCTTGAAGAAACAGGAATTAGCAATTGTGCTAATAAATATCTGTACACTTGTTCTACAGATACACTGATATCCAGGCATATCATAATGTGTCTAGTTTTTCTCTGTTATATACAGAATCTAGGGAAGTTGTTTTGTCCATAGTCACTTATTTGAAGTGAGACATGTATATGCACTTCACCACAAATAATCAATCATCCACTAATGACACCCAACACTGTATTTGAACAGGATTTCGGAGATGTAGGTTTCGACAGGAACTGGAAAGGGATTGGCATCTCCCTGCTTGTGATAGTGATGGTGCTGTCTTTGATTGGACTCTCCATCTTCTTTTTGTCTAACGGTACGTGAGCCACACTTCTCAACACTGGAAAACACTCAACGAATAACATAGTGATGTTCACATGAAGGTTCAGAGTAGAATTTTATAAGATACTTATAAGTCTGCCACGTTTGTAGGTAGTAAATTGTAGTGCAGTGTGTAATAGGTTCACTAAATGTACTCATCGATAACATTTTTTTAAAACTTTGGCTGCTTCTGTATTTAGGGGTTGCCACTGGTCAAACTCTTTTTGTGACTGATTTGTACAGGTGGATCCTCTGATTTCAGCAGTTAGATGGATACACGTCTTTATGCACAGTTCATACATTTGAACAGCCTGTTGGTACAGTGGTACAGTTTAACATTAGAACATAATACATTGCATGCATACGAGTCTAATTTGTGAAAATATTATAGGAGTATTTGGGTGCCTTGTCTAACCCATCTTATTTCTAATCACTTTATAAAGTTAAGCATACAGTAATCTCAGAACATTCAGTAAAATAGTTCAGTTAGATAATATTTTTCCAGAATCTAGCATATAAACCAGTCTACCATTGGTTGCAGAACTCAATGTCAAAATTCTAACTACCTCTACAAGCAACATTAGACCCAAATGCCCTGAGTAATATTGCAGCAGATTGGATTTCAATTGCTGTGCAGTCACAGGACTACAATCACAGTCCTAAGAAGTGACGATTTGGCATTATCACTTAGGATAATCCAAGAAGAATCATACCAATGTCTATATTCATATTAAGAGGGATCTTCAAAATGTTAAAATTATATTTTGGTGTGAAGCAGTGAGGAGAGGAAGAGCAGTAATTGGTTATGACTCCATGCGTTTTCCTCCTTTTTTGGATGCACAAAGAAGCTTTGAGATGAAGAGGATTTTTTATGTCATGATGTGAAAGCAGCAGTGCATCAGTGGCTACATGTTCAATTAAACACATTTTTTCTGATAGCATTGGGATAGTATGCCACTGGAAAAAATCCTTCACAACGGAAGGTGAATAGGTAGAAAAGTGATAAAAGTTTTGAAATGTTTAATAAATTAAGTCAAAGTTGCTGAAATTTTTAACTAACTGTAAAGTTTAGTCAGTGAGGAGCAAATACAAATGAATATTTTACATTTTGAAACTTACTAATAAAAGTAAAATCCCCAAAATTGTTTGCTCAGCTTGTAGGTAAAACAACTTGGTGTGGTGTGTAAAGTTACTAATAATTTTGAACTGTGATAGGAGGCCAGGCATTATCACATACCATCAAGTGGTAGCCAGCTCTATGTTAAAGAGATATAAAACCAGCAAATATATATGTGCCCGTTGACTTTGGCAATATTGGTAATGTCTGATACGGTGAGGTATGAGAATATAAAAAATCACAGAATTTCATGTGTGGCTAGTGTATGGTGTATGTGCTTTTCAAATGTGTGGAACATTAGCAGCAAGTTCTGACCGCCGACCCCATTAAAAAAACAAATTGCTTTTGGGAAATAACATATTGTCAAATGTTTACCTGTGTGTGTGTGTGTGTGTGTGTGTGTGTGTGTGTGTGTGGGTGTGTGTGTGTGTGTGTGTTTGACTTCAGATGATGGCTTTAGATCCCATCTGACTTTGGATGACCTTTTCCACAGAGATTTTGAAGTTCATGCCACAGAGGCACAGTGGATTAGTGGTGAGTGACCTCTATTCCATGTTGACTGATGTGTTCATATTAGTGTGTGTGTGTGTGTGTGTGTGTGTGTGTGTGTGTGTGTGTGTGTGTGTGTGTGTGTGTGTGTGTGTGTGTGTGCAAAACCTGCTAAACAATCTAAATCAAACATTATAAATACCCCCATTTGTCTGGGACCAACGTTCACACATGCAAGCACCCACCACACATACACCTCACACACGCACATTTAGAAAAGCAGATAGATGAGTCCAGATGTGGTGTAATTATCAGATCTCCTGACTGCTGAAGGATGGATGTCAGTTGCACAGAGGTACAGGAAGAATGATGACAGAAAAGAAGCAAAAACAGACAGACAGACGTTTGTAGATTTCCCATGAGAAATCTTCATGACACTGAAATGCCGGAAGCCAAAAATACATAATTACACATTTCTTTTTTCTCATATTGATTCAGGCAGTTTCTCACTTTCTGTGATGTGATCTCCAAAAATAGTCAAATAATTTTTAATAGCTGAATTTGAGAAGTTGTGGTGAAGCAAATGTAAAAGTTGAGCTTTATTGAGCTTTATTGAGTCATTTCTGATTAACATGATTGATTTTTAAGGAAACTAAATCATCTTACATGAAGATGAAATTAATAGACACGCAGCTCTGCACCTTGAATAAAACAGATTTCTATACCTTTTACAATAAACCTTTCAAAAAGGTTTCATTGACCTTTCTTAATGTGAATACAACATTCACAATGCACCCCTGTTAGATATATTATTAAATCAATCTTTGTTCTGATTTGTTTTATAGTGTTTTTTAAATTAGTCATTGGGTAAATAAGTGCTTATCACACATCCAGTTTTCCTGTATGTACCTACCTCGCCATGCAATTACACCTCTCTTTTCCTGATTGGCTCCCTCCTAATTGATTAGGGACTCTGACAACTGATGCGTTTTCCCCGACTTCTGGTTTGTGATTCTTTTGGCCATTGGCAGCCTAGTGGTTAAGCTTTGGGCGATCAACCAGAGATTGGTGGTACAAATCCCAGATCTTCCAGGCAGCCACAATTTGGTCCTTGAGAAAGACCCTTAACCCTCTATGCTCTAGGGCCGCTGTACAAAGGCTGACCCTGTGCTAGGACCCCAACTTTCAAAAAAGCTGGCATATGTGAAGAAAGAATTTTGTTGTACTGTACATCTGTATATGTGTAATGACAAGTAAAGGCATTCTTTTCTATTTTGTTCTATTTTTGTGGTTCTCTAGTTCTGTAATTTCTCTTGTTTTCTGATAACTCTGATAATACTCTCTTTCTACGTCTGTATTGAACTATGCTCATTTAGTTTGTTTGCCCTAGCATTTGTAGCCATGTATATGTATTGTTGTTAGCGTTTGCCTTGTTTTGTCTTTGTCCTTAGTTTATCGCTGTGTGTGTTTAGATTAGAAATTAGCTTAGTTATTTTTCTTTCTATTTCTGTTAATTAGATTTAGTGCAGAATCCTTTAGTTTATCTGCATGGATTGGGTTAAAATGCGGAGGACACATTTCACTGCACAGTGATGAGAAGATTATTCTAAATCTAAAAAAGTAATTGATGTATAGATGTGGTGAAAAAATCCAAAAAA
>JAYDZF010000008.1:2680245-2692831 GCA_034509105.1 Microcambeva barbata | reverse complement strand
TTTTTTTTTTTTTTTTTTTTTTTTGTGTGTGTGTGGGTCCAGCATTTTGTCTAAAACTAAAAAAATTGTAGGGCGTTTCATGCTAATCGGTGTCTGTTCAAGCTCAAACATCAATAATTCACAAACTAAAATGTTTGTTTTAGTAAATAATTAGTGGATGAGCTGAATCAGATATGTTGCAGATGTGTTGGCACAGGGAGCGATACTACGCTGTGAAGCATTCGCCGAGCGTGGATTGAAAAAGCTCTGTGATAAAGGATCAAAGAGAACAGCTTAAATGGCATCAACTGGCTTCAAACTGGTGAAAAGATAGATTACAGGCAACAACTGACACCAGAGGCCTTAAACACACACACACACACACACAAAGCCAAACTTATTCACTCAGAAAAAATCCAATATCAATTATTTAAGTCTACAGCAGACTGACTCTTACTCTGAGTCTCAGCATGACGAGACGATTGGCTGAGAGCTCTTCGTTGGACTTTCCCAGTTTCAATATGAACACCTGTATGAACTTCTGGCTGATTAGCACTGGCTTTTGTATAACCTCAGGTAAGTGAAGTGATTTGTTCTTAAATGATCCCAGATTAAAATTGATTGAATTTAACCTTGTATAGAAGGCAGTAGTAGCCAAGTGGTTATGGTGCTACAGCATTGACCACACACTGCATATACAGCCATCAGCTCCCAATTGATTGGATTGTGCTTACACGTGTCTGTTATTCCCATAAATAAAGTAGCCTAAATAAATAGCCTATAGACCAAACTACTAACTACTAACTAGGTTTTGTGTTAACTGATCTCAGGAAGGTCAAAACATTGGGCTCATGTTTGGACTTGGTTAAGTAACATACTCATGTTATGTATGATTATTTTTGAAAATAACCAAAAACTACTAGAAAAGCTGATTGGATATAAATTTCTATTTGAAGAGGCCATTCAAGTGGCATAGTAGCAAAACACACAAGCACAACAGACCTGGTGTTACGACTAGATGATCAGGAGAAAAGGGGCCATAAAAACAGCTCCAATCAGAATTTGATTAACAAAATGTGGGCCACTGTGTGAGTAAGTAAGTAAACTGATTGGACATGGGCCCCTGCGTGAGCTTAGATCATACCTGTGATTAAATATCCACTTTTGTATTTGGGCTCTGCTAGGTTACTAGCTATGAGCTCATTTCTTGGATCAGGTAGGTGATGGATATGAGTTTCAATACAGATTCAGTTTTGCAAGGCATTTAAATATGGGATCTCTTTATTAATTACACTAAAAAAGCTTTTCAGTATTTAGTATTTAAAGTATAATGGGCAAAAATCTTCATCTAAACCCAGTAGTTTCTTTAGGAAGTCAGCTTATTTGAGACTTAATTTCTGCACTAATACATTTTTCATACATAAATACATTAATTCATTAGTCACACAAGCTTAAAGATAATTATATCATCCATAACCTACTTACTGGCCCTCAGTCATTTCCTGTATGTAATGTTTTCAATGTGGGAGCCAAACTGAGACATCAGCTTACTCATGTATGCTGCTTCTTTTTACCTACTGCTGTCACACAGCAGGTGCTTGGCTTGGATGCAGCTGCTTGTTTGGTTTCACTCAAGCGTTTTAGCTTGTTTTTAGGTTGTGGGTCTCATGGACTCAGGCAGAACGAGAGAAAGGTCAGATCCAGTAACACTTGAAACCACTATTTGAAAACAGCATTACTATCCTAGTCCAGCTTTGATTACAGGGTATGTGGGCTCCCACTGAATGGCAGTACCTGTCCCAATCATATGGGTTTTAAACCTCAACCTGTCTAGTAAAAACAGCAATGTATTTGTTCAAAAGAAAATGACATAGTAAATAATTACATATTTCATGGGCCATATACATGTCAAGGTAATACACTAGTATTACAGTGTTCATTTAATCTGTTCCAGTCTTCAGAGTAATTATGGCAAGCTTTGCTTCACTTCTATTATATTGTTAGCTAAATAAGAAACACGTTGCCAGGAGGAAACCGAGACACATTGTACACTGCTCAGACAAAGAAGAGGTTTTTATTTGCCTGTTATTTTAAGCGGTCACATACATGATGATGTCAAAAATGATGTAATAAAGCAGTCTGGAATAAGTCGTGTTGAAGGGTAACAAAATATAGTTAACAAACACACACAACATACAGATATACATAAATAGAAACCAATATACTCTGTTTAAATTTATATGTACTTACCTGTTTAACATCATAAGCAAGGAGCACATAATGCATATCTGGACTTAGAAAGTACTTTGTGGCTTTAGATGCAATCTGAAGGGATAATATTCAATTAGTTAGAGCAGGTTTAGATTTACTTCATATAATACATATATTTGACAATCATCACAATATGGAACAAATTTATCAATCTATTACTAAAAAGGTTGCTATGCCACTAAACTAAAGAAGTCCTCATCCTGATTTAATCTATAGATAAAAACAGCTTCACTCACAAATGTGTTGTTTGTCAGGATGATGGTCGTTTCATTGTGGTTGACATTTAGCTTAAGCACATGGCCCTGTTGATTTCGATAAATGACTTCAGCTTCTGAGAGGAAAAAGAGAATGGAATTTAAAATTAATATAACATACTCCCTTTTTAGTTTTAATTTTTAAGCACATTGCTGAACCTAGAAAATGTCAAATGTTACATACAATATTTATTATGACAGAATGTTTTGTTTCATATCAGAAACTGCTACAAGACCACATAAATATGGCAAAGGGATTAAAATACCACTTAAACGAGAGCAGTAAATTACAAAAGAAAATCAAACCCAAAATAATTAGATATTTTCAACCTGGCAGCATGTTTTTGGACACTAAAAGGACCCAGATCGTCCGGCCTGGTGATCAAACCCAGGATGTTCTTGATGTGAGGCAACAGTGCTACCCACTAAGCCACCGTGCCGCCCCATTTTGTATATTTAAACTCTATGCTGTGCCTTGCTAAATGATGACTCTCCTTCAAAGATGAAACTTTTTGGCAAAAGGATGAAGGTTAGTGTCTAAGATCTCTTTTTATATAGAGCATCGATCTTGTTTTCATCAGTCCTGACCATAATAACACTTCTGCTGAAGCATTTCACATCACAGGATGCTATCACAAACATATTTTATCCGGTTTTAACACCTCACAAGATGACAGACTATTTATCATCGAGAAGCCCTTGAAAGCATCAGATCCATTTATTGTGTTGATGCTGCATCTGTAGTGTGTGTAGATAAAAATATTTAAAATGTAATGATTTAAAATGTTAGACATTTGAAGCAATAATAAATGAAAAAATGGATTATATATTTCTAGAAACATTAACCTGTACATGTTACCAAAAATTAAAAACAAACTAAGCACCAGGTGGGTACATGAGAGCTTTCATTAACCCATATGTTTTTGGGTCTATGCACAAAACAGCCACTTTGTATCCTAGTTCTGTTTTCCTCTTCTGAGTTTCTTGATTTTTTCCAGGTCCTAGTTTACCTGTCCTAATTAAGACTGCACCTGTTGAATTGAATGTGAATAAAACTCCCTCTGCTTTTTTTCTCTCCATTCAAATTCACTCTGAACGAATCCCTTGCTGCACCTTAAAAACCATGATCACTGTTTTCTGTATGTTAGTGCTCATGTTAGGGAGTTCTGCACCGCTGTGAATTAAAATGTGCTGAACCTGTGTGCAGCAGGTAGTGTGGGTGGCACAAAAGCTCTAAGGTCCTCGCCTCTAGTTTATGTCTTTAAGGAGGTCTTTTTATGTCCATGTGGTTTTTCATGATCTTTTAAAATTTACTAGTAGGTGTAACTCCATAAATGAGTAAGTTAAGACTACTATTGAATTGGTTGGTGTGTATTCTTGTCTAATGTCTAGTGTTTCTGGTTGAGTGATGAGTCCACAGCACTTGGTGGGCAGCACTGTTAAACAAGAAGGACAGCAAGAAGGTCTCAGGGCTGGGAACGGTCCAGGTCCTTTCTGTGAGGAGTTTGCATGCTCTCCTTTTGTCTGTCTGGGTTTCCCTTGGGAGCTTGAGTTACCTCCCACAGTCCAAATAACAAGTCAAAATTGCCTGTCCTTAAAAACATGATGTTTAAATAACAAAATAAACAAAATCATTTCATATTGGAGCAAAATAAATGCTGGAAATTCATCTGCATTGCGGTTAAGAAAATGTGTGTGTGTGTGTGTAGTTTCTGTAGCTCTCTGAATTCAGACACAAGCTTTAGTTGGAGTGACTATAAAGAACTATAAAGAGCTGCGGTCGATAAATTGCAGCTTGACACGAGAGTGCAGTTTGTTCAAGTGTTCAAGGACAGTGAGCAGGAAAGTAAAGCAGCACTCATCTGCAGATGGTCTATGATGTAAAAATGATTTAAATCTTAAAGTCTGCATAATGAATTACAGTCTCAAACCCGGCTTCCTGCCCAGTATTTGCATGCGAGTCAGTACAGAAATCTGTGTAAAATCTTTCGATTTATCATAACCCTGCAGCACTGCCATTTCTTGTTCACAAATACATCTATATGTTATATTATTAAACCTAAATATTACATTCAATTCGTGACAGCTGGGTTACCCAAAGTTTAGATCATTTTATCCAAATGTTTAATTTGGTCCAGACCTAGGACTAGCACCAAGGATGTGTGTGTGTGTGTGTGTGTGTGTGTGTGTGTGTGTGTGTGTGTGTGTGTGTGTGTCTATCCAGTGGCTGAGTTCCAGCATGTACATTCTGTATTTGTTGTTTCAACCTGAGATTTTCAGACAGCTATTAACTGCAAACATAGGGCACTGGACTAGTCATCGGAAAGTTCCCAGTTTAAAATTCAACATTTCCAAGCTGCCACTGTTAGACCACTAAGCAAGGTCCTTAACTGTCAATTACTTTAATTTTCTGGGATTATGGAATTTTAGAGATGTGAGTGCATCTCGATATACTCAAGGACAAACTTATTCCTGCAGGATCTAATATGTATTGCTTTATTAGCTATGTTATTCTGTTTTTAAAAACCATTACTTCTACAGTTTTATCTTCCTCCTCTGCATAGGCAACCCCCCAGCCTATTAAAATTCATCATCCTACTTCTAACAGTATTTCACTTTAGAAGCTCTTTTAATAGTTATGATGCTTTATGAATAACTTATATTTAAACTATGATCTACTATTAATGTTAAGGGGGGATTTGTGAGAAATTTATGGGAGAATCTTTTAGAATTTCATCACAAGGGGCTGTTAACACTCCACCAGGAATATTGATGAATACAAGCACAGAGCTGACTCCACAGATGGTGCATGATGAAGAATAGTATCATACAAACACCAGATCTGGACTTTTGAGTCTGGCATATGAACCAGGAGTTTGACTGCTGTTGTGCATACAAAGTGAAATTCATGATATTAAAATGGTTTGTGTATTATTTCTGAAACAAATAATTAAAATGTATATAATAAAAATCTTCATCTTGCTTTAAGATTGCTTCTGCTTTTATGCAAATTAAACAAAATAAAACACATAAACAGTTACAGTTTCATCATCTTATCGAGAGTGAATTACATTGTTAAATAATGTTCAAAATATCTAATCTGTAGAAAACCTTGAGTGAACCAAAGTGTTTTTTATGTAATAAAAAGCGAGTTGAGAGTCGGCTTAAGTGCTTGGTGTAGAGGTGAGATGTTCATTTCAAACAAAAGAGGAAAATAGAAAGATCGTCATGATTACATAAATTATGACTTTATAAACCAATGAGCCAAAACAATACGCCCAACTGACTTGAACTTCTGTGTATAGCAAAATGAGTCATCCTACAGTGGACAAAAATTGGGTTTTTTGGACTGGTCAACTTTCTTTCACTACACTGACGTTAAGCTCTGATGCATAACAAATTCAAATTCATATTATGAAAATGATCTACAGTCTGTATCACAGCAGTCTATCTTTTTGTCTGTACCAGATACCAGAATCTCATCCCCACTAGCATCATCGAATCTTTACTGCTCAACAATCTCTCAGCAGTTTGTAGATTGTCCCTTCCTGGACCACAATCAATAAGTTCTCACCACGACTGCCTGTGAGCGCCTCTTGCTGCTGGAGATAATTCAGCCCAGTTGTTTGGTCAAAATAATTTGATCCTTATCAGAGATCCTTGTCACTTGCTGATCATATCTACTACATTTACAATTTTGAGTAACTACTATTAGCCCAACAGTTAATACATCACTGACCCATCATATAGTGTCATGAAATAGACATTGCTTTGCACTTTTTCGGATGGTTGGTCCTAATGTTTGGCTTATCAGTGCATTATAAATGATGGGAAGCGAGGGTAATTGCTGCAGGGTTTACCTAGCCTCCTGTCTCAATCTGTAAGGAATTTGACATTTTCATTCTGTGTTGATGCATTTTTTTTGGGTTACTCTGGTCTTCAAAAGATTTGCCCATGGGTGGAGTGGTCCTTATTACAGACAGCAGGAGGAGGAATTTTGAGTTCTGGAGGTCAATACAGAACTGATTTTTAAGCAGCAAATCTGTTCACTACTGCTGAAGCATGATGCATCCTGATCAGGCACAGGAGTTACAAAGCCTAAAGGATGCCAGTAATTGTTGAAGTAAATTGCAGTAATGGCAAGGTCATAGTTACAATATGGGGGTGTAGAGGGCACATTCAGATTTGCTCAAAATGCCCCCTCAGCAATGGCAATTTCTCTAAGACAGCAAGGGAAGCTCAGCTTCCCCTAAAATGTCAACAATTAAATAGTCAAATGTGTACAATTGTGTTAACATTTGTAACAAATTATCACAAATTGACTGACTCGATTTTGTTAACATCTTCTGGACTAAGCTGCTCTGTA
Source organism: Microcambeva barbata (assembly GCA_034509105.1). Classification (NCBI taxonomy): domain Eukaryota; kingdom Metazoa; phylum Chordata; class Actinopteri; order Siluriformes; family Trichomycteridae; genus Microcambeva; species Microcambeva barbata. The sequence goes on along the minus strand of JAYDZF010000008.1, from coordinate 2,685,961 downwards.
ATGTCATACAGAAATGTAAAGCTAATCTCTAATCTATACAACCAACAGACCGTTTTAGAAGAAGAATTGTTATAGCTTGGGACATTGCATGATCAATCATATATGTTCTTATGACAAAATAACTGCCCCATTGGTTCCACAACAAACCTGCATGTAACTTCATGTAATCTTATCTTTATAATAGTTGTTTTTTTCTAATAGTTGTTTTTTTCCCCAGTCATAACAGTAGTAATAAAAATGTGTATAATAATTTGAATCCTATCCTTCGAAATGTTTGGGCACCCAGTTACTTATGCTGAACTTGTTCTGGCCATGAAACCCTCACAAGTCAATAAAGTTTAAAAGTCAAATCCAGATCCTTGAATGTTCTGGATTCAGTCCAGAACATTTGTAAACAAACCTTGAAAAATGGAAACTTTCATATGAAAAAGCTGCAGAAAATCACTGAGGTAAAATCTCTCATGAATAATTCTGTTTAAATCATCAGTATTATTTGACCCTTCACCATCTGAAGTATTTTATTTTTCTTTGGCATTGTAGAACACCACCTCGGTTAGTCCTGCTCTCCCATCAACTTTAAATGTCTTTGTAAATCGCTCTCTTTCTACAACAGCTGTCCAATTTCACCAAGACAGCCTGTTTTCATTTCATCTCTTCTTTGCCACAGGGACAAGAATAATCTTTCTTTCTACAGCAGAGATGAGAGCAGTGGTATTCTTTGTACGTCCGTTGGTCAGGTATTTTTCTTCCTAATGCACCCATTCAGTACTGATTCCATTATTTTAATGTTTGTCTTCATCTATTTTTGTTTTATTTGATCTATATATAAGTCCATCTTTCTTCATATTCTTACTTGACTTCTTAGTGGTCAATCACAACACAACACTAATGATGCATAAAATGCATCTTTGCTTTACTTCTCTAACCTCTCTAATCAACAACACAATTCCAGTTACATTTATAGTCTCCATACAAATATCCATATGGTTGCTGTCACCACAATGTCCATGTTTTGATGTTTTATTGCAAGTAGAAATTTTTTAAGCATAACATAATGTACTACACATCATGAAGACCATAATATAAAAGTATTTGGATACAGTAGTGAAAAAAATGTGACCACTACACAATTATCACTTTATTTTACTTTACAAGGTGTGTTTGACCAAAATGAGCAGCAATGTTTATTCTATTTGAGTTCCTATTTTAGTTTATAGAACAACAATCACATACTTAAACTAAAATAACCACCACCATAAGCACTGAAACAACAATAAAAGTACATTGACTTCATTTAGCCCCATCATTAAATGTACGATTTTAGGAAACTTTCTTTGCTGTGTAGAGAAAGGATGTCATTTGTTTTTTGAAAAATGGGGAAAAACCTTTTATAGTGAAATCTGTAGTTGTTTTGTTCTCAGTAGATCTAATGCAAAGGAATATTTGTTTAAATGTGTGCACTTCATTTGAGAACCAGACCAACTTTTAGAACCTAGGATTTGCAGAATTTCTTATAAAACAAAAATTATGTCAAACAGAAACGTTTGAAACATTTATTAATTCTGTGATTGTTTTAACACTGCTTTATTCTGGCCAGGGTCATGGTGGGTCTGGTCCTTTTTAGGAGAAAATACCCCATAACACTCACTCACAGATTAGAGACACACACGAAGGGTGAAATTTATATCACGCAGATTTTACAATGCAATATTATCTAAGATGTTGATTTGGGCATCACCTCCTACAAGAGTCAGTTAATTCCTAACTATATATCTCCAATATATTTAATATCTTTAATTTTCATATATTTGCTGTTATTTGGCTTTGATATTGGTCTCCGATTTGTTGAACACCCTGAACAAACCAATTCTATAATTACAAACTGTACAAGGATCAAATTAAATCCAAAAAAATGCTCATTTTGAAACAACTGTGTTTATATTGGCTATAATAAGGAACAGGCTGAATCTATCCAGCATAGTCCTTTAATGCCTCAAGCAAACATGATCATGAGTCCAAAAAAGAGAACACCTGCTCTCTGTGGGTGGAATAGCCTAGTTCCTCTCCACAGTTGATATGTTTAAAATAAAAAATAACATTTTTGGTCTAGTTCATGAATTTAACATAATATTTAAAAGAAAAACATTCAAAACTGGTAGCAAACACGCAAGCTGATTTATTAAGAAGTTTTTTGAACAGAGGACATTCAAAATAGTAGTTCAAGATGAAGGGGGGTTTGAACTCTCTTCCATCCTCTTTATGTTCTACTTCTTTATAAAAAAACTACTCTTCAAAAACCTTACATTTTTTATCTCTGCACTTCTCATTGTCATCTCCTGCTAGTTCTGTATGATTGTTAACTTTGAATGTAAAGTAAAGCAAAATATGATATTTGTGTTGTAATGCCTTGCCAATAAAATAAATTCCTTTTTACCAGAGTTGAGATCATTTTGAATCTCAGCTCTAGGAAGTTGGACCTGGATTCAGTGATGCAATTACAACCTCTGTGGCTGATTAATGGTGTCTGAAGAGAGTCGAGGCATAATATGTTAATCTCTATACACAAAGCTGATCCTCATATGAGCCTTTCCTGTGCTCATTAAGGCTCATTTGTAAGAGGCGGTGTGTGTCAGTTGTGGCACTAGGAGACGAAAGGAAGCGAAACGCAATATTTGGTGAAACACAATCTGGAAAATTGAGGGTATTGCAAACAATAAATCAATAAATATTCATACATTTAATTTCAATCATGTTTATAATGTTTCCACAATTATAATGACTAGAGTAAAACAACAGAAATAATATATTTTTAAAAACCATGTAAACCTGTTTTAAATCAATGTTAAGGTCTAAAATCCAGCTAATCCCTGTATTTCACGCAGCTATAGATTGTTGGGTCTCTGTGGGACACAATACGTATATCTTATTTATTTAATTGTTGCCTTTTTTGTACACGTGAAGAGCAATGGATCTAACATTCCTGGTGTAACAAAGAACTTGCTCATTAAAATTCTAAGTTCTTCTTTTGGGACCTAAATGCCTGAAGGAAAAAAAAACTATTATAAATCAGCATATTTAATAGGGGCAAATCTGTCTCAGAACCAAACTAATTTAGTAATCCTGTGTGTATTTTTGTTTAATAATTTAGAATCAACAAACTTACTGAGTCAATTGAAGCCAGGGGGAATCTTGAGTGGGTCTTTTCATGCTTGCCTGATCCAGGGAGGATTACGTATTGCGTTAACATATTTCAACAGTTTTTTGGATAGACTCACTTAGGAGTATATAACAGCTTGAAAAAACCACTGATTTGAATATTTTTAGTTAGAAATTGGCACAGGTTAACAGATATTAAAGTCAAAAATTTGCAATATTTGCAAAGGCAGGTCATCATCTAGGGGGCATAATTGTCAGTGCCTGCAGCAGACACATTTCTGCATGAATGGGATTACTGGACAATGTGGGTGGTTCTTCAAACTCTGTGTAAAGACGCTGATGGTCAGATAGAGAGGTGGCTGTGCTGAATGCATGGGTGAAAAAGGTTTCACTAAGAGTAGTGCATGGGTTGGAGGAGGAATGTGTAGCAATAGATCCACCTCGACTGCAACCAGGGATCCCAGCCTTAAAATAAAAATATAAAATAGTAAAAAATGCATCAATTAAATGGAAATGACCCAGAAAATGGATGATTAGATGTTATTAGAAATTGAAAACTGTGAATGTTCTCCTTATTCAGTAACACTACCCATGCTTTGAATTCCTCATTTGTAACCCGGGTCAATACTAAATGGAGATTTGGCAGTCCTGCTCTAAGATTTGTGCCCTGCGCTGAGACCTTTCGGCTGGCAGAGACACCACGTGGATACAGTGTGACCTGTGATTCTCTTAATGACAGTAACCTGTGACTTGTGAGCACTGATGTGCTCCAGGTGCACAAGTGTTCTATAAATATCCCAAATTCTTCCTGTCAGTTTTGTTGGTGCATAAGCTGTGAAACCTCTTTCAGGAAGAACATCAGAATTTCGTGGTTTTCTGGGAACTTGGCCTGGTCTTTCAGTCTTTAGGGGTTTGCGTTGGAGAGCAGAATGCCCCAGTTGTGTCACGACATCCTGAGGAAGAATTGTAGGGGGGACTGTAATGGCCAGAAAGCAGGTGGCACATGAACTTCCAATCCTGTCCTGCTTTCTGAGAGCAGGCGGGTGGGAGTGTGAGTCTGTAACATACCCTGACAACCAACTCTTATTATTATGCTTGCTCTGTTTTCTTCTCTGTTGATATAGTAATTAGTTCCATGGTTGCTTTGTTTTTAACATTCTGCCTATTTAGCTTGTGGCTTGTTTTACCTTGGGTTGAAAATGTGCTCCACTTTCTCCCCATTTCTCCCCTCGTACATTGATATGCAGTGTGTACAGTTACAGGTAAGTAGGAGATTTACTGACTCGTGGGAGAGCATGTAAATTATCTTGTAATAAGAAAGACGTGAGTGGTTGTGCATGTCATTTAGAGAGCTAATATCGGATAGATAACTGAAGATACATTTGTGAAAGAATCCTCCAAAATAGTGGATTGTAGTATTAGTAATCCAGATCATAGTTAGAGTAAAAGTATCACATCCATCCTAAAACAGAATGGTCCATTTTAAAATACATGTAAGCATGGATAAATCATCTGGTGTGGGAGGCTGTCTTCTCACATGAACTGTGAACATGCATTATGAACATCTCAATCATTCCATTTCCTAGCACATCACCTCAGGAATCTCATCCATGTCTTCGACCTGGCTGTGTCACAATCCACTGTATCTGTGGGTGGGAAGGTGGGACAGGGGGTTTTCCTATCTGCCACTGCATATTGCTATCTCCATCACTTCTGAAGCACCAGCTGAGAGATGTGGAGGTTCACTCTGTGATTATTACGGTGACTCTCTTCGTGTTACAAAGCTCTGTGTGAGACCTCGCTGCTAGCTAACGGCTATAATTGTGCTCGTGTCAAAGGGGGTGCATGACGGTGTTATGTCATCCAGAGCAAATAGAGGAGTGCAATATGCAACTAGACTGGGAGATAAAAAGGACCCAAAAAAATAAAAAACATGTCCAGACACGGAAGACTTAGAAAAGCAAAACATAATATGAAAAGCATTTCACAGAAAAATAAAGTTATATGAAGAATAAACTGCTGAAGCTTAGCAGGCACAATGAGCAGGACACTAACTGCCCACTGTGCCTGGTAGGGCAGGAGTGAAACACACATATACACACTAGTGAACACTAGGGGAAGCACACATGCCCAGATCAGTGGGTAGCCCGGGGTACAGTTAGAGGTTAGGTGCCTTGCTCAAGGGAACTTCAGTCATGACCTGTCAGCTCTGTGAATCGAACCGGCAGCCTTCTGATCACAAGCCCAGTTTCCTAACCACCAGGCCATGGCTGCCTCTAACATGCCTCTAATGTGGGGGGAGATGTGACCAGAAATACACCCTCCTCTAATTAAATTAGGGATCTCCCAGTCAAAGACTAATTAACTACACTGGATGTGTACATTTCAGAATTCCGTAGAAGTGGTTCTTTCCTTGTCTTTTTTCTCTCTTTCCTGTTACATTGCCATCTACATTATTTATTTATTAAACACTGTCAAGATGTTCAAGTTTTAAAATAACACAGAGCAGAAACTAAACTGTACCTGCTCTGCTTCTTATCAAGCACACACACACACACAC
>JAYDZF010000008.1:2644985-2659359 GCA_034509105.1 Microcambeva barbata | reverse complement strand
TAAGTTCATGCTGAGAGGACATTCGCCCAGATGGCTAGATTTCACCAAAGAACCAGTAGATAGAAGTCTACTGTTAATTGAAAGGTAACGAAACATGGATAACAAAGTCCAAATTAAAGCAAACTTTATACTGTCATCAGCTTAGTGTCTGCAGCACAAGATTAAGCCCTTGCTTCAAAACTGCTACTCGATCAACATTAGTTGCTAATACACTATAATTTATGCACCATCAAATTAAAGTCAAGAAATCAATTATTGTCACATTTATTTTTAGGAAAATTGGTCTACTGCTTGGAGCTTTGGACTATCCACTGAAAGGTTGAGAGATCACATGCCAGCTCTGCCAGACAATGGTTGTCCTAGCCCAGTTTCCAAACAAGCCGGGAAGCAAAGCAATGAACAAATCTAGCTGTTCTGTACATCTGCATTTGTAAATATTACATTGAATCAAAGGTGTTCTGTTGTTTACTTCTGTTTTAGCTGCATGTTTCATTTTCAGTTTAACATACTCTGTGTGCAGCTGGTTAATACTCAGACCGACTGACTTTCCACTTTCCACTGACTTTCTACTACTAACAATCCTGTACTTCTGTACGTCAGCCGGGTCTTCTGTAACCTCTTTCTACATACTGTGTGTGGATTTGTGTGTGTGTGAGTTAAAAGGAGACCATGTCCTTGTAGAATGACACTGATTGTAAATGGCACAATGCTGTCATGCGTGATGCTCTCTCCTCTGCTCCTTCCACTTCCTGCTCAGCTGCAAAAGCACATGCAGGTTCATTTATAATGTGAATTACAAGTGAACTGAGAAAAAAGGTGCAGAAGACTAGCACATATGGCTGCAGAATCTTACACACACACACACACACACACACACACACACACACACACACTATACACACACCTTAACACCTCATTCACACAAAAGTCTGGAATTCATTACGATTTACACTCCAAACAAACATGGCAAAGCTATAAACACAAGGTCACTCCCACCAGAACCCACATCAATTCTCTCTCTCTCTCTCTCTCTCTCTCTCTCTCTCTCTCTCTCTCTCTCGCTCATTTGATTTTCTGTCAGTGCTGCACTACATCTTCCAAATGTGTTTCTTTCTGTCTCTGGCCATCACTGTGTTATTTTGCAGAAAGGAAGGAGCTATAAATATAAACAGCAGAGAGAAAGTAAGACGCGCACATTGTCAGTGGTTGTGTGTATGTCTGGCTACACTCCACCTGTCTTTTTCTTTTAGATTTTCACATACTACAACTGGTAACTTTTTTAAAAAAAACTAAAAGCTAAAAACATTTTAGTCAAAACATTTTTTTTGAAATCCTAACCTGCACCCCGTATCATACAAACATGGGGTATGTTATTACAATTCATAAAGACATTTGTTCACCATTATGGTCTGTTGAAGAACAGCTGACTAAAACCCTTGCATAAGAACAGTCTATAATGAGCCATTTAATAAATTATTTGGTTACAGCTCCTGAGTTTTAATTATTTAAAAAGCAGTAGCAAAAGTAGTAGTAATAATATTATTATTAACATTAGTCTTGTAAAACATTAATTAATATTCTCTAATAGACAGCACATTGGATGCTGTTTCATAATGGTGAACTAATTATCTTTACATAATTATCGATACACTTGTTAAATTATCCATAAACTTTTAACTTTTATTTGGACTTTGTGTAATAAACATCAGATGTGTTTAAATTCATAAAACACAAATCACTTTGGCCAGCTAAACATTAAAAGTGTTTGTGCTTTCAGGAGATCATTAAATCATGTTTAACATACAAATGTTTAACAGAATTACTATTCACTGAAAAACTTACATAAACCACAAACATATACTTGACAAATCCGGAAATATTTACACCATAAAAGAAAAAAAAATTTAGTTTGTGCATTGCATATACTTTTATCAGTATGCACACAGCACACTGTTTCCACAACACTGAGGCCATATGCTCTGGAGCCTATCTCAATCGGGCGCAAGGCACATGGTTACCCCCTGAATGGGGCACCAGTCCATCGCAGAACAATTCAGTGTCTCCAATCAACCTGGTAGCATGTCTTTGGGCTGTGGGAGGAAACCGGTGTACCCGGAGGAAACCCATGCGGACACGGGGAGAACATGCAAACTCCACACAAAAAGGACCTAGATCGTCCCACCCGGGGATCGAACCCAGGACCTTCTCGCTGTGAGGTGACAGTGCTACCCACTAAGCCGTGCCACCCAGATCTGTATATTGTAAACTTTTTTTCTGAAAACTGAGAATTGTTGCAGGAAGACATAGAACTTGATTCACAGGACAGGAATTAATAAATACAATATTAAGGCCTGAATTAAACCTATTGAAGTAATAGTAAGAAGCACTTTGTACCAAAGATGGGATGTTTAAACCTGCCGTCTGATTGAAAACAGTTTTGAAAAGAAGAGTGGACAAAGATGAATCAACTGGAATAAGATGTTTGAACATTTGTTGCTCCAGATAATTGTGGTCTATTAGATAAATGACAGGGAATCAAAATAGAAATATATACCTGGCTTCTTAAACACTGAATGCACCTAACTCCACAATGTAGTTAAATATGGGAATTTAGTTCTCTCAGTATTGACAGTTTTTATTGTTATTGTCATGTCATTTTTTTCTTTCTTTGAGGTGTTGATGCACAGAATGTGCAGTGTCTTTTTATATGTTCCTGTCAAATGCATGTGCTGTATTTTTTTACTGGACTTGTATTTGACTTTGAGTTGTGACATTCTGAAACCAAAATATACAAGCTGTGGGATTTGAGTATGAGTGCCTCTTCACATCACAGCATCAGTGTATTTGAGTTTACGTTCCAATGATGTAATGAAGAGTCACTGCATCTAACATCACACATATGAACACACCATCTTCAGATGAATTAGTGCCTAGGTGAAGAAGTATGATTTTCTACTAGCACACCACCGCCGAGAGCCTAATCTCTTTTAAAACAACCCAATGCAATTTAGTGTTGCCCCAGTTCGGATAGGACCCACCAATAAGGAGAGTTGTGTCAAGAGCATTCGGTGTATAATCTATGCCAAATAAACCCTAAACAGGATCTTGAGTTCTGTAGAACCAAGAACAAATTATTCAAAACATATTTTTCATTAACAAGAATATAGGTTCTTCTGTCTGCACTATTCATAGTGCTAGTGTGTCATCCCACATAATTAATTTTACATCAATGATTTCAGAGCTGGTGTAAAATGTACCTTTTTCATAAGCTTTTATCTCTTTTTGATCATTAAGTGGAATGTATTAAATGTTAAAAGTCTTATGACTAAAAGTTCCATTGTTCATTGTGTATAGTAAGTGTGTATGTGCATGTGTGGATGGTAACAAATGTACACTATTTTTAGCTGATGAACACCCTGAACCTACTTGTTTGACCTTGCTGAGCGTCGGCCAGGCTGGCGGACGAGCACATTACTGCCGAACAGAATTAATCTCTTCTAATGCTTCCCTCATTAATGTCCTTCCAACATTCCATTATCATTGTCTGCTCAGATCTTCAACCCGATTCTGCCTTCATCAACACAAAAACTGATAATCACAGCAGAACAAGGTTGTGAAGGGTGCAAAGCCTCCAAGGTCATCACAATGTAAACCATTTACAGACCAGGAGGAAACTCATGGAAAACGTTCTAAACTCCTCTTAGTATTTATTTTAACCGAACAATATTGACTTGCCTGGATTAATAAAGAAAAAAAATAAAATAAACAAACCTAGCAACTGTTTTAAAAGCTTTTGTAGGTAAGCTTATTCAGCACTCAGCAGGGTATTATACAGTGTGTGAGGTGACTGAGTTATACTAAATGTACTGTGATAGTCCATGGACAGAGCTGCAATCATTCTGTCCATATTGTACCATCTAGGATCTGAAAACATTAACTTAATTAACACTTTAAAGGTTGGAAAAAATAAGCACTGACAGTAGGTTGAAGCTGCTGAGTGAGCATTTACCGAATACACTCTACTGACGAAGTGGAAAACCAACCACACACAAGATCAGTTTATTTCCTTTAAACTATTAGTGAGTAACACTTTAACCTTACAACAAGAATGTCTGGTCCTTTCTTTGTGGGGTTTACATATTCTGAATTGTATCAGTGTGGGTTTCCTCTGGGTGCTGAGGTTTTCTACCACAATCCAAAGATGTGTAAATGAGGTCAACTGGAGATACAAAATTGTCCATGACTTGACATTAAATTTGAACTGATGAATCTAGTGTAAGTGGTAACAACCTGTCAAGGTCATGTTACCAAACTGTGTAAAACAATCATACTAAACAGATTATTTTATGTACCTTTTATATTACTAGAGTTTCTTTGATTATTTACAAAAAAGATTCAAATTTGTATTTTGTACCTGTGTTTTAAATATGGTATAAGGACACCCCCCACCAACACCCATAACATTGTTGTGCCTACAGGAACAAATACTAAAAAACAGTTTGGGGCTGTTGGGGGAAGAGTCTGCCATAAGAGCTGAGACACAGAGGCTGAGCACTACTGAACACCCTCTGAACTACAAATACTACAAAATGTAAATTATATTCATGAGCCAGTATGAATATTTATAATGGAACTAGCATTGTGAAAAAATGATTAATTACATAATAAAGGCTACATTGCAGCGAGTAAGATCAATTTACACTGAAGTGGGTAGTAAAACATAATTTACAATCTCAATTGTTCCTAATTCAACAAAAGATGTGAAAATAATTTAATGGTACAACATGGAAAAGACACTAGTAAATTCAACATGACTGTTCTGCATTGATTTGTGAGCAAAACATTTGACCTAGGAAAACCCTAAAAGTTTTTTGTTAGTAGCATGACATGTTCATGCTGCAGGTGTCTCAGTAGAGATCTTTTGCATTTATGTTTAACAAAAATAATGATTTTCTAATTTTCTAGTTAAGTGTTAGACAATTTAGAATGAAATTAACTGAATTACTGCAATACATTATCTTCATTCATTTAAATAACAAAGCAATCATTATTTTAATTTTGGCAACTATTAATAAACTTTTCACTTTTTAACTGCTAAGAAGCATGCTAATGTTAAATACAAACTATACAATGACACTTAACATTGGAGTATCTATCATCTGAACAACAGAGAACCCATTAAACCGTCTCCACAGAAGGACTTGCTGCAGTCCTAAAATACATTGATCATTCCACCTACAATGAGGTTCGGCTGTAGTTATAATTGCCCAATAATTGTGGTGCAACAACCATGTGCTCCCAGAGACAGGGGTGTGACACGTACATATGAGTTCCAGGAGCCCAGACAGGCTGAATTCAAGCTATCAAAAAATATATAATTAATACATAATTAGACCAAATGTCTGATTCAAAGCCCATAAAATTTATTTTAAATTACAATTATTTTACATGCTGAATACTTAATGAACCAAACATTTGACAACACAAAAAACTATGGTATATATCTTAAAGTGTTTCCAATGATCATTATGCAAACATGTTTTTATCTTGATATTTCATGCTGCAACAGGTGATCACACACACTAAGTCATGAGTGCAGGAAAGTGGCTGTCTGGGTTAAAAATGACAAAAGGAGTGTGAAGCTAATCAAATGGATAAGGAACATTAATTGCACATCATATATCAGCATGACTCTCACTTTATTCGACTGCACAAGAAGCACCGGAGTGTGTTAAATTAGATTTTGACTATTGGTGACGTCACTATTTCGAGCATGCTGTGCTAGGATTTTGAGTGTTAACAAGTTTAATGTCAAACACAGTTGTCCACAATTTAGAATCTCCATGCCACCAGTCCCTTCTGCTTTCCTGAAACACATACCTCTACTTCAGCAGAGTGGTGTGCACACAGGCATGCCTTCTCCCCTTCCTGATTGGTCCTCAAAGCCCTGATTACCTGTAGCTGCTCCTATTTAGGACCATCTTAGAGAGAAGGCAGGGATTTGATATTTACTCTGCTGATTGTAGTGTTGCCTGGTTGTGACGCTGTCTGTTTTGAGAAGTACTCAGTTTGTTTGAAATCCCTTTGGTGTGTCTTTTGTTCATATCTGCATGTGGATGCACCTTTGTCCATTTTAGTTCCAATAAATTACATTCCAGTTCACCTCGCTTACATGTTTCTCGACTGTGGGGAAAAAACCCTGCATGTCTGGAGAGAACATGCAAATCACACAAAAAGGACACTGACCAACCCACCTGGGGATCAAACCCTGTACCACTGTGAGGCAACAGTGCAACCCTTGTGACGCCCTGGCTTGCTGGCTAATCTATGTTTTACCTAAAACAGAAAATCCTTCTGTGAGACTAAATGTCAGTCATGTAAAAATATTCCATTGATGTTACATTATAATTAATATAGCTAGTTGGGTAGACCCGAACAGGCAGACTTTGTCAGCCTGAGTAAGGTGTTAAAATAAAATATTAAAAAGTGAACATCTTCTACTCTACATGCACACTCACTCCTCTCCTGGACAAAAATACATCTGACCTTTACCTGCATATTAAACAATTGATTTAGATGATTTATTTTAGTGCTGCTGAATTTTAAAAGTCTATGCTAAAAGTCTATGCTACTGATTTTGTGAACTCTCAAATTAATGCTAAATAAAAAAAAGAAATGGCGACTTCCTTCCTGACTGTGAATATAATGTAACTTTGAACTCACAAATAGGTTTTAAATATGCTCTGATTGAAGGTATTAGTCTTTATTATTAATTACTGAGGCCAATTTAATTTATCAGACCTGCCATACTGCAATGGAAACTGTGAACTCTGCACCACAGCAGGAACATAGCACTGACTGATCTCCAAACATGACTTCGAGTGAGCTCTTCTGCTAGATCACATTGACATTCACTACAGTAAATGTCACTTCAGAGACTCATCAGCTTCTTACAGCTCAAATACATTCTCTACAGGATCCACGTTTAAAATGTCATCGTCTGCCCTTCTTCACGTTCACATGGCTCAACAGACACAAAGACTTCTGATTTAACTCATTTCACTGAAACCATGGCTATTCTATTTTATGCTGTGGAAAAATGTTGTTGTCGTATTTCTGATGACTTCAATGTTTGCACATTTGTCCATTTTATTTCCATGAACCATTTTATCTTGTTCAGCAGCCTTTTCAGCAGAGCACTTTGTGTAAAAGAGAAATACCCTTGACTCTTGAATGTGTAGATGCCCGGCTTGCCTATAACAGAGGGTGCTCAGGTGGTGCAGTGGTCAATTACAATATTCCAACACTGCTGAGATCAGCATCTTTTAGCTGGTGAGCTCTCAGAACAGACCACTGCACCACCTGAACACCTGCTACAAAGTACTGAATAAGATACCTGAATACATTATGCTCACATCATTATGTCATTATGCTAGACTATGAGCTTCAAAGGTCAACATGGCAATTATACCCACTCAAAATCAAACGCTTGTGTACTACTCCTACAACCCACACATTATAAAAATGATGGATGTATAAAATGCTGAGGATATTTTTATATTAAAATGTAATTTTACTATGCAGTGTAAATGATTTAGGTCTCATGGTGAATCAATTGTGTAGTCCATGTTGAGGTGTTGTGGCATGTTGGAGTGCTTTGTTGGTAGGATGATTGAAAGGTTTGGGAGTGTGCGCATTTCCCTTTGTTGTGATGTGGAGTGTAGAGTTCCTCCTGGGGAAAAGCAGAAGATTGAAGAAAACCATGGAGAGTGAGGAAATCAGAGGGTCAGAACTTGAGCTTAAAGGCTCCAATGCTCTTTATCCTTAGAGAGGTGATGCAATCTTTATACTGACATTTACCAATGCAGCTGATCATAAGTACAGACTCTACTTCTGTTTCTTAGAGTTTTTATTACACGACATGGCCAGAAGTTCAAAGACGTGTCTTCTGCCTTAGTCAGTAATAGACATGATGTATAATTTGCATAGACACACACTGGCAGTACAATGAGTCACAGAGTGCATTTTTAAAATTAGAACTGTTATACAGTAGGACACTACGGTTCTAGTCAGCCAGCTTATTAAAGTGTACACCCAGCTAGATCTGTCCCAGGGTGTGCAAATGATGTTGCTTTGGGGTTAGAAAAAAACAATTTCACAGAGAGGAACCAGCTGGCTAATATAAAACCTGACTACCAACAAACAAACGGTTATGTAAGGTAAAATAAGAAAAATGAATTATTATAAATAAATTATAAAAAAAGGTAAAAAATAAATTATACAGCATACAATAACTACAACATACAGAAAAATTCTAGATAATAGCATGCATATGTGATAATTTGAAATAATAATACACTACTGTTCTCTTTAAAAATAGTAAAAAAAAAAAACTTACACCATTATAAAAAAGGCTTAAAAGTGGTTAAAATGGTAAAATCATACAACTTACTGTTTCATTCATTTTTATAAATGTTTAAAATAAGTTATATTATCCATGGAATATTATCTTTAATTATCTTTTACAGTGGTCTTCATCCACAAGGTGGATTGTTATTGTCTCCACTAGGAATCCTGGGGAAATCGCAATAATTTCTCATTCCAGTAAAAGTTTACATCACTGCATCACCCTAGGGATTATTTCACCCCTTTCCAGCTATCACTTTGGCACGTTAAAAGTTTCAGTGTTTGAAACGGTTTCTGAATGTTAATTTGAACTTTATTATAACTTGCTAAACATACAATGATTTTAAAGTTTAATTGTACTATTTTTATAGAAGAAAGGGGGAATATTTCTCTTCTTTTTCAAGGGGTCAACAGATAATTTGGCAACAATAGTTTATATTGTAGTCAGGGTTTAACCAGATGTCGCCCAGCCTCAACTTCAGCTCTGTACAACCAAGCAAAAACTGCCAGCTGTCTTTATACATAAGCAAGAGTGACCCAAGCAATTAAAGTAAGTGTAGCAAAATAGATGTGAATATCAGAATATCTGAGAATTCTCCCCACACCCTACTTTTCAGCTGCTCCTCTTAGGGGTTACCATAGACTATCATAGTCTGCATTACTGATGCCCTTGACACAACCCTCCTTAGTTTTTGGGGGCTTGGGACGGCCACTACAATGCACTGGTTTTTGCATCCTAGTAGCTGGGTACCTACAGGACATTTCAAAGTCTTAAATTACCCTTCATAAAGGACTGCATATTTTGGGCTGTAGAGAAAAACCCACACAGAGATGGGACCTACATGCTTTACACAGAAAGTATCAAACATAGGACTGTCTTGCTGTGAGGCAACAGTGTTACCCACTGATCTGAAGTGATAGAAAATGTGTCATAAATCAAAAACAGGATCAGTATCTGTACTGAACATAAATTGGTATCATGATGTGAAAGTAGAACAACTGGATCTGCAATATATGAGAAATAAGAAATTGTATTAACATCATATCAAAAATGATATAAAAACACAGAATCCAAGTATAAAAAAGATTTGGTTCAAAACAAGACGCTGGGTCACAGTAGCTAATATTAAAAGAAAGGAGGCAATATTGTTATTACATAATGTTTGGCAACAGGAGTGCTTGGATACCATATTGTGAAGTGTGTTAAAACAGCCAAGTTTGTCATGGTTGGTTTAGTATCCCTTAGTTCCAGAAAATGTCATTTCACACAACACACGTCTTCTAATGTATTGAGTTTGGTGGCTGGACTGCACAGAGCACTCACCTTAATCCCACACCACACCTCCGGAATTCACTGAGCCTCGACAGTAAGCCAGACCTTATTATCCAGTATCTGTACTTGAACTAGATATTTTTTGTATTATTTTGACAGACTAGAAGTGAATCCTTACAGTCATATTGCACAATGCAGCAATAAAAACACTAAAGCTGTTATAGCACAAATAAGTGACCAACTTCTTACTGATGCCATTGGCTCTGGATCCCATGTCTGGCTTGTACACTGCACATTAAAGGCTAGATGATTTTAAATTACACTATTATTGACTGTGTCTGTTCCCTCTGCTCCATAAATCAAATCATACACTGTGGAATTACAGTGGGTCAGTAAACACAAATATCTGAGAGAACAATTAAAGTGAAACGCTTACTCTTACAGTGAAACACAAAAACACTCTAGTGAGCTACCAGAGCGGTGGGCAGCCTTAGCCACAGAACTCGGGGAGCAGTTAGAGGTTTGGTGCCTTGCTCAGGGGCACTTCAGTCGTGACATGTTGGCTCTGGGAATCTAACCGGCAACCTTCCGATCACAAGCCCAGTTTGTTAACCACCAGGCTACCTGTGCCACAATAATGCATAATTTGGACAAGCACACAAAAATTTAACATTAATGCTTTGATATTAATTAGTATATTAGGTGGAGACTCTTTAAAGTATGACTTTAAAATAAAAATAATGAATTGTCACACATTTCAAGTTATATATAATTAAAATTAGAGCTCAGTTCTTGTGACTGTACCATTAAAGTGTACTTATAAGTACATGAAAGTCATGGACGTTCTAATATTCAACTATATCTAAAATGGTTATTTTCAAATATATCTAAATTATTAACATGCATACTGGTATGTACTAACCAGCTAAAGGATAGCAGTGGACACCAACAACACACAATAACTTCAAATTCCCAACATATAGATAAAATTAAGATTCATGTCTGAACTGTGTGGTGTATATAATGTTTATCTTGCCAATGCAGTGTGTTTGTTCTCTTGATCAATAAAGAGTAATACAGGGGGACGGCCGAGAGAGTAGCGGTTTATGATTACAGTAGCAACATCACACTATTCAGAACCACTCTATCACTTCAAACCAGAGCCAAAGCCAAAAGCATCTGGGTGGACACACACACACAAACCTGCATACTTACATAACCACTGATTCAGCTACTTCACTACCTATTTTTAACTATGTTGTCTAAAAATGACTAGACACATCTTGTGCTGGGATAAGCTCCAGCATCCCTACCTGACCCTAATTAGGATAAGTGGTTTAAGAAAATGAACTGATGAACTGAGCTGCTTTAGATATCAACTATTTCTGTTCAGAGGCAGTTTTGATGTAAGGTACTGGGGCTGTTTCAATTAAGACTGTGTTTTTAACCTTGCTCCATCAAACTATTTAACTATTCTGTCCAACATCGCCTGGAACACGGACAGTTTCGGATTTAGTCAAACCACAAAATAAAATTATATATCCACCACATTGTTATGATATTCTAAATACATACGACACCACAGACCCTCAAAAGGTATTTCTAGTGATTTTCACAGTTGAACTTGAACCAGGCTTATTAAACAGGCATTTGCAGATCTTGCTTAAACATGTCACTTGAACTTCATTAACTTGGGCAGCAGCACTGAGTACATGATATGAGAGGGAGGTGGAAGAGATGAAGATTTTAGAAGGTTGGACCAGATTAGGAACAGCACAAGTAGTAGCACAAGTTTTTATCTTCATATTACAGAGATGGCCGCTTATGTGGTATAGTGGTAGAACACTAGCAAACCACAGCTGGGGTTTTTAACACATTGTATCGAGTCTCAGCACTGGCATCCAACTGGGTTGGGTGGCTGGGTGGCTGTGTGAACAACCATCAGTTTTGGGAGTAAGCTCCAGTGGAGAGAAAGCAAAGTACAATTGGGTACAAATTGGATTTCCTCAAAATCCTGAGAAAAAAATGAAAAAATAAAAATGAGAGAGGAGATTGAGCATGTACACAGGATGGACGTGTTACCTATTGGAGGAATAGTGCTGATGATGGAGCTGCCAGGTGGGAAGAGGAGAGAAAGGCCAAAGAGGCGGTTCATGAAGGATGAGGGAGGACATGCAGGTGGTTGAGGTGACAAAGGAGGATTTTAAGGACAAGACAAGATGGAGATGAATGATCCGCTGTGGTGACCCCTAACGAGAGCAGTCGAAAGAAGAAGAAAAATGGTTTTAGTGCATGATATGCAACCCAATATGGTTTCACTCCGGTGGCGGACTGAGCCTCAGAAGAATTCGATTTTATATCACTGAAACAGTAGCTTTTACAGAAAACTTCAAATTATTTGTCCAGTTGGAGGGTAAAGCACAACATATGTATAGTTTTGGGGAATGGGGTTAAACCATAGCAGTCAAATCTTAATGTCATTGTTAATGATAAAGATGGTTAATTACTAAATCAATTCACAACTGAGTTCTGAAGTCTGTCGTAACTGACCATAGCATTGCCGTATGTAATATCTAATCTTAATCCTTCACTGAGCAAGAAAACAATGTAATTTTGATCAACAGCAAATTCTAGATCTGACTCTTTTTACAGTTTTAGTCAATAAGTAGCTGGGGTATTATGTGAAAATGTCACCAGCTTGCAAATGGAACACAGTGTTTTCAACTGCTCACTTGGCTGAGGGGCCAGCCCCATACTCACAAATTAAATAAAGACTGATAAAAGTGCTGGCCTTACGTAACAGGTAAAGGAAGATATTTTCAATGTATTGGAAACTACTGCCATTTCAAATACACAATTTTAGTAACAGAAGAAAATAATATTTATCTTATAACTTTATATAAACAGAATTATTGATTATGTCTCACTCTGCAGCGCCCCTAATGAAGGGACGTCCCTGCTCTAGACTGACTTGTTGATGTAAACGATAACACCATGAATTTTCTGTAGATGTATCAGCTTTACATTTTTGGTTTATATTCCAAATGGGTTTTTCCCATCCCAAATGTCTAATTGAATTTACATGTACATATACAGGTGTAAAATACAATTTAATTCATTCTTCACATATACCATCTTGTTTGGAAACTGGGGTCAGAGCTTTGTACAACACCCTGGAATCAGAGCTGCAAAGATGCAAATGGTTAGCTTGAATCTAGGGTGTGTGAGGAAGTCAAATGTTGCCCAATTAATATAAGATGACCAAGGGTGGCGAGAAATAATTTCTCACACCATTAGCCTCCACTATCAGCCTGAACTTTTGATGAACTCATTTATGACGTTTATGCTAATTTCTTGACCTATTAAAATTGTGCTTACCAAATAACTTCTAAGCAACAAATAATATTTTAAAACTGTATTAAAGTTTATTAAGATGAAGGACACACAAAACAAAAAATAAATATCTAAACACAACAAGCATTATTAATTTGGCATAGTTTTTACTACACCTGGGGCTCAAACCCAAGACCTTCTTGCGGTGACATTGCTACACACTAAGCCACCGTGCCGCCCACCATAACAATTGTGAAATCTGAAAATCAGAATTTAATTATGCAGTGATGAGATCAAGCTTATTTTTTAATTTATATTTATTTTCTTTTTAATGAAAATAAATTATTCAAATGAATCTTCTTGGCAGAAGTCAGTAGTTCTTGAGGATTAAGCAACCACATTAAAGTGATTTTGTGCAACAGCAACTTTTTTTTATAGTTTTTATTATTACTTTTCATGCAGGCAAAGCACAATATATGAATAAAAGTCACCAAACTAGTGAAGGAAATACAGGAAATTATTGACATATTGATTCATAGAGTGACTTTACATAGAGTGGCTTTTAATTTTAGTTTTCCCTTGCTTTTTATAAACAAAATAAAAACAGAGACCTCAGTGAATTCCAGTCCCAAAAGATGGCAACTCAAGTGCCCCTGGGGTGAAGCCTCCTCATTTTCAACTCCCACTAGAGGACCATGCTGTCCGAAAAACTAGACCCAGGTCAGGATTTTTTCCATGGACCTCCTGATCATTACCTGACACTGTGGGTTGAGGTGGCTATTTCGGTCCTCCATATACGTCCTGATGTACCATCATATGACTTTGTGTCTATCCTCGCTGAAACATGACATCAGAAAGTTTCCCCAGCATGCCTGTTTGCTATGGTTTAGGGTGATATATGTGTAGGCACCAGCCTCCCTTTTTTGGTAGTCATGTAGCAGGCGAGCAATTTTAGCAAAGCTCTTGATGAATCTGTAAGCAGACTCAGACCTGCCTGGAGAATACTTTTCTTTAATAGCTTGAGTGTTTGCTGGGTCTGTGGTCACTCCCTTAGGGCTAACTACGGGTCTCTTCGCAAACCTAGTGTTCTCTCTCTACTCAGATGGTTTTAAATTATTCTATGCGCACTCCTAAAAGAAAGGCTGTTCGAATTAGATGCCTTAAAATACAAAATAGTAAGATAATTCATGTTGTAAAGATATTTTGACTGAAGAATAACAGCGGTAAAGGCCATCCCAGCATTTATTGTGGCATTTGGCACATAAATGTGAAGCAATTAACTTCAGTCAAAGCAATTAAGCTCTGTTAAAATGAAAAAACAGCACCGTCATCTCAAAGCAAAGGCGGCCCAAGTCCTTTCTG
>JAYDZF010000008.1:2632272-2644885 GCA_034509105.1 Microcambeva barbata | reverse complement strand
CTTTCTGTGGGGAGTTTTGTTCTCCTTATGTCCGCGTGGGTTGCTTCCGGGTACTCTGGTTTCCTCCCACAGTCCAAAGACAAGCTAACAGGTGGCTTGGAGACACTGAAGTGTCCTGTAGGTACCTGCAATGGACTGGCACCCCATCCAGAGTGTTAGCATGTGCCTTGCACCCGTTGAAGCCTATATAGGCTTCAGCACCCTTCCCTAACTCTAATTAGGATAAGGGGTTAAAGACAATGAACTGAACTGAATTATCCTATAGGTGAATGTGTGTGTATGTGTGCCTTGAGATTGACTGGACCCCTGTCCAGGGTGTTTCTATCTGCCTTATGCACATTGAAATACTGGGATAGGATCCAGTCCCCTCTGTGATCCAGATTGCATAAGTGATTAAGAAAGTGTGTGTGTGAGAGTAATGCGCTACTTTGACCCTCCAGCCTAACAGCACTGTTATACACCAGCATTAAATTTCTTTTGAGAAGGAATCACTGGAAGACTTTAATGCATCCTGTCCATGAAACTACTGCACATCCTGAGAAACCAGAAACCTTTTACCAAAACACTATACTAATACATCACGGACACATAACTGAATCTTTCCTTTTCAACAAGTTACTACTTTGTTCTGGTAAAGAACAGACAGAAGACATCCCCCAGTCGAACCCTCAGCAAAGTCGAAGGTCTGAACTGTAACACACATTTCTACTTCTCCCTCTTTCTTAACATTCTGCAAATAATTTAACATGGATGATATATGCTAATTTATTATGTACACTCTACCCTGTGCACACATTCATTGGAGATTTTATGATCCACTTCAAGCACATAGCTGTACTTTGCTGGTATACATCAATGGATAGCAGCCCATCTGTCACTCAGAACACATTGACAGCTATCCCCCACCCCAATTAAAAATGTAAAGGAATCCCAAAAGAGCAATACTGAACACATCTTAAGTGAGTGGTAGAGGATTTTCTGCACTGCAGTAATAGTCGAGTAGTAGAATTTTTAAACACACTGTAAAACAGTTCTCTAACCACTACATATAAAGCCAACAATATAGTGGTCATGTAAAAAGCTCTAAGCTCTTACTGTGCATTTACACTATGCCTTAACAGGGTTCTCAGTGTGTGCTTAATAAAGAGGTCAGTGAGGTTAAACAGTGCTAAAGCCTCCAGATCGGATGCTGTTGCATGTTATACAAGTTAACTCAGAATATCATGTCAATAAAGTTAGTCAGCTAAGAATGGTCTAAAAAGGAATATATAGGTGTCCATTGAGTGTCCCTTTTTAACTTTTGTTTGGGGCAAAGTGAGGTGATTAATTTTACAATACAACAAATAAGCTACATTTAGTAATTGAATATTTGCACAAATACAGACACAGTCTTAGTTAGAAGTCAGTGTATAAAATATATTCTTATAAAGCAGTTCTACAGCAGAGTTGTCTTAAGTGTCACTCTTTTTGACAGTTTACAGAAAAAAACTTAATTGTATCCATATTTCTGTACAGATGGTAGAGCAAAATATTTTCTTTCCTATCATCACAAACTATCATACAAATCCATCAGAATCGTAGTGCTTTCTTTCTTTAGAAGTACATTCTGTGAAAATAGCATTAAACCCACAGAATATACAATGATCAGTCATAACATTATGACATTTCATAATATTCTGTTGATCAAATTTTTGCTGATGTAACTAACTGTGCTGCTCTGTGTATTCTAACTTCTTTCTATCAGAACCAGCATTAAACATTCAGCAGTTTGAGCTACAGTAGCTCATTTGTTGGATCTGACCACACTGGCCAGCCTTCTCTTCCCACATGCTCCAGTGAATCTTAACCATCCATCACCCTGTCACCAGTTTACCACTGTTCCTTCCTTGTACAACTGTTAATAGATAGTGACCATTGCAGGCCAGCGACACCTCACTCAAGCTACACTTTTGAGGATGCTCTGACCCAGTCATCCAGCCATCACAATTCAGTCATCTGTTGTTTTCTGCTTCTAACATCTACTTTAGAAATAAAGTATTTCCTGCCCACTAACAGGTGTAGTGATGAAGAGAATCAGTGTTATTCACGTCGCCCCTTAGTCGTCATAATGTTAGCATAAAGTAAATACAAAACACTGAAGTAGCTAAAGAATATAACTCTGGTTTAACACTGGGGTAGTGAAGTAGATTGTGTGACTGGGACACCAGGGTAACAGGAACCTGGGCTTCATCCAGTTACTAGTCAAGTGTCTAATGTTGACACCATAAAACTGAAATTATAAAATGTATTAGGCAGCACTGGTAATTAGACATTTTCAAATTAGACGTTTTCAAATTTACTTAATTTGCATGTTTGCTCCTCCACTTTAGACTGGTCAGAGTCACAGTAGACCAATATTCCATTAAATCACTGATCACAATGCAGTAACACATCCTGAACAAGATACCAATCCAACTCATTTCCCAGACAAAGCGATCACATCTGTATGCAGACGACCAACCAGTTGACAGAATCGCTCGAGATTCAAACCCTGTTATTCCAGCAGTACTGGTTTATCATAATTTAGCCTGCTTGTCTAAACAGCCCTCAATTAATATGGCCTGGAGAATTCATGTTGTTTTGTGAAAGTACAACTTAAAATGAACAGCAAGGTTGATAAAGCTGAAATATTACTTTTGTTTATGTTTGCTTTTCACCCAGTGTACCAACTTTAAAAAAATATTTGTATATAAAGCTCCTACATTATTAAAATGTATACAGCAGTATTACTGTAAATCCATTATTTCTTAAAAGCTCATTATTTAAACATAATGTCACTGTAAAATTACTCAAAGTGAAACTACAGAGAACCTTTTTTCTAAGAAAAGTCAGTAAAACTACTGTAACTAGTACAATCAATTAAAAATGTAAAAATGTCATAGGACATTCAATTAATTGGTGTAAATTATATATGAATTCATGCAATAGTCATGTTCTGAATGTTTCTAGACTGACTAGTTTAAAATTGTAACAAGGACATTGTGCTGTTTGCAGAGTTGTTCTGCTTTCTCTTAATTACATGTGACTGATTTAATTAGATGTAGCCAGTTATTTTTGTCTGCTAGACATTTGCTTGCTAATATCAGCGATTTGTAACACAAATGGAAGCACTATTGTAATAACACCCAAAGAAACAGTTAAAGAGAGGATGTGTGTGTGTATTTGTATCTTAGAAAAATGAAAAGGAACAAACAACCATTGCTTGGTAAAATCTAGTTTTAAAAGCCGCACAAAAAACAAGCATGTCATTGCATCTTTGCATTAAAAGTCAAATTTGTTCTCTTAGTTTTACTGTACAACCAGGCCTGTACAGAGCTGTAAATTCTTTTGTTTCATTACACTGCCTGATACACTGACAAAATAAAAAGCAGTTTATGACATAATAGTTCTGTCTTAAGTTATGACCTTCTAAAGTGTGGTTTTACTTCCCAGCAGCAACACCATCACATACATCATAAACGAATTCAGTACTTCAAAAGTTCATAGCAACATAAATCATTGAAACATGCATATACACTAAATACAGAAGGTATGCAAGTTCATCTTGTGTTTATTCATTTAAAAATAGCATTTGTGAGCAACCAGTGATCTCAAAAATGTTCAATGGTGTGCATGAATCTACACCAAACTTGTCAAACCCTGTTCTAAAACAACTTGCTTTGTGTATTGTGATACATGCTGGAATAGGAAAACTTGTGAGATGAATATAATTCCTTTTTATAATTGATTGTACACACATGCTGGCCACAGGTGGGCCAAAAACATATTACATTAATAAACATGAGCTTAAATGTGGTTAAAAATGTACAAACCAGGTTGTGCAGCACTTTTGTTTTAAGTAAAGATTCTAATTAAAGATTCAAAATGTGCAAATAACACTGAATATTATTTATTTATTAGGATTTTAACTTTTACACTACATTCATGACACGTGGTTCCCTACCTGAAAATTAAATTGTTTTGGATAAATACAGTAGAAAGCAGGTAATGGGTTTGTTAAAGAAACAATAATGGGTTAAGAATAATTAGGTGTTTGTATCACCATTATCAGCTATGTAGGCTTATTAACTTTCCATTACAATGAAATTTTTAAAAATATTACATTCTATTATTCTACAAATTTCATTTTTATTTCACTTCAATCTTAATGCACTGTTTACTCTCTGCTGACTGTGAGCTATGTCAGTAATATGCAAGAGTGTATACCTTGTATCATAAATCTGGCTTTATGTCTCAGTACTGTGCATATATTAACAACAGTTTACAGCTCTTATTTACCAAATGTTGTATTCACTATTAAACTCTCAGCCTACGCGACCAGCACGTGTTACATAAATGTGATTTACAGTGGTGGTAATTTTGTATAAAAGCACTTCATTTGCATTTCTAGTTGCCATCGTATTTGCTTTAAATGTTTAGGTTAATCCGAGGCACTAATGTACTAATAGTTTTAATCATCCACACTTTTGCCTTCAGTGATCGGCGTGTCCACATTTTTTTGCTTCTGTGTAATGTCTCATGTATAAATTAGTAAGACTTATTATCACTCATTTACACCCACAGACTGAGCAAGATATGTACTACTATTTTTATCTTCAGTTACTGCTTTATTCTAATCAGGGCCACGTTGTGCTCGTCAAGGGCAGTAAAGCAGGAATAAACCCAGGACATGGAGGCAATTCATGGAGCAAATCACCAGCATTCAGAAAAGACACTTAGTACATCTTTAAATAACACCATTAAGTGATTAAATGCTACAAAAAACAATGAGTGAAGCTGTATCACCCTGCATTGGATTGGTGAATCTTTTGACCCCAGGGTTAATGTTTCTGGGAGGTACTACTATATATATATATGTGTGTGTGGGTGTGTGTGTGTGTGTGAATAAAACCTCGTATTCTTTAATTTTGTTGAGATAGTGTTAACATGTTTATAATCCACTTTTGGAGGTCTCTGTGGATATTTTTGTTCAGGAATGACCAGGAGTAACAGTACCAAACATAAATCAGTGTGTGCCAACATTTATGGCCATAACTATATAATATGCTTAAAATAAAGACCACATTGCCAAGTGCTGCAGCTTCCACATAACCTATATGTTCCAGATGTTCAAGACCCTACAAGTTCTACAAAATATATTCCTTATAAACGAATAATATATTCCTCCACAACTAATTCTGTGTCAAGCATGAAAACAACATTTGAAGGCTGGGACATTGTGAATATAGTTTTGTTCATTGTTACACCTATAATGACTCTTATATTCCTTAATAAATCTTGCCAAATCGCACAGCTTTTTACACAAATGTGCAGCTTGGAGCGCAGCCTAAGAGCTTACCTCTTTTTGTTACCAAAGAGTCCCATTATTTTGCCCATGTCCATATTAATAATATGGTTTATATTGGACCAGCTCTATGGCATTGCATTAACGCTACAGGGAACACGGTGAGTAATTGAATTCTCACTATGTTGGAAAGACTCTGAGTGTCCTGGTAGCTCACGATTCCTCTTTGGGATGCCATCAAACATTTATGAGAGGCTTGATGTAGGTCCTGCGGCATGGAGAGGCCAGATGCGCAGGTGCGAAAGTGAGATCTTTATCATCCTGAACAGAGAAATTTACAAGCGCAGCATCACATAGTGAGCATCTTAAAAAGCACTGTTTTACTTTCTGTTTGAGTTACGGTCAATCACCCTCCTGCGAGTTCCCAGCTGGTTCTATCGCCCTCCGTAGATTAAGTGGGATGAAACAGTGGGCTGTAAACAATTGGCTGTGGTCTGGCTGTGCTTGCTGATCATATGTACAATTCTTTGCCTGCTTTAATTGTGATGTAGCATCAGTCAGGTTGAACACTTTGAGCAGATGCTTCAGATGCACTCGGTTGAATCGGTGCTAAAACATGCGCCTTAATGATTTGGCAGCTTCAGGTAAGTGCGGCAGCCACAGATTCAGTGGTCTCAGTCACTGGGTCACATCATTAACCATAATTTGCTTTCTGATTAAATAAGTGCCCAGTCTGTGGGTTGCTGGGTGAACGCGCGTAAGTGTACGAACCCACTCATCATCACATTCCATCATGTAAACCCTCCCTGCCGTTTTAAGGCTTCCTGACTTTTAATGTATTTAGAATTGGGATACATGGTACAAATCAGATGTACATTTTGGCAACACGCAGGCGTATTGTGTTGTCGGGACTATATTTAACAAAGTTTAAGAATAAACGACAGTTTGAGACTTGTACTTCAAATACTGCGTTCATTAGGTTGGACATCAGGTGCCGGAATCCTCACTCCTCACTCGGCGCAGTGCCCGTCTCTCCGGGCTAAAATATGCGCTATTATTATCCTCCCCAAAGCGCACAGGAACCGTTGCGCTTTAAGGGCCAGTAATTGTTTTGATAGTGTCTGCGTCTGCACAGCTCTCTTCACAAAACAGCGCACAAACCAAAAGCAAATCCCGGGAAATAACACCACTAGATCTCCCTTCTACCATACACAAGCATCTCTAAAGCGATTTTAAAGATGTGCGCTTCTGCCTAGTGCTTTTGAGGAACATATCCGGGAACGACCTCGCATCCTGAAAAGCATCCGAGAGCACCCCATAGCATCCAGACACTCGAATCATCGGATCAGGAATCACATACTAGCTTCATGTTAACCACTAGGTAGGTCACTCGTTACCTCGTCCTGCTGTGGGTTGCTTCTCTGCTGCTCCTTGGTGGCGGTCATGATTTAATCCGGTCGCTTTGAGCAGGCAGAGCAGAAAAAGAAAAGCGTGCAGGTGTAGAGAAGAAGAGGAAGCGGTTGGTTGGTGTAGAAGTAGATGGGAAGTGTCCTGGAGTAGAGAAATGACACTACTCGCAGCTAAACCTGAACTCTCCACTATTCATCTCTCTCTTTCTGAGAAGACGACAACGATGAGAAATGGGATGAGGGATCGCGAGCAAGAGCGCGTGATGGTGATGCTGCTGCTTATAGGGGGCGCGAGCTCGACCTCTCTCTCTCTCTCTCTCTCTCTCTCACACACACACACACACACACACACACACACACACAGAGAAAGAGAGAGACTATTAGCTAATTTAACTACTATTGGTACCTTAAAAAACTTTGTTAAAAGTCCTTAAGTCCTCACATTGCTTTTGGGCTCAGTCTCAGTTTATACTAGCACAGATTAGTGAAATAATACCGATGAGGATGATTAATTAATTAATTACAGGAGCTCACTACAGCAGATTGTGGTCAGCAGTATTTTTGCATGTTTTTTTTTTTGTTTTTGTTTTTTTGCCAGATACCCTCCTATCTTATCGTGATTGGGAACCAGCACTACAATGCATTAGTTTGTGCACCCTAGTGGAGCCCAGCCGACCAATGGCAACACTAAGTTTCATGCAGGGTAGTTCAGACGTGTGTGTGACCAAAAAAGCATTATTTTATTCCGTTTTAATTCTTCTTCTAGGTTATATTAAAAAAAAAACACATCCATAAATTGCAGGGTCCCACACATTTACACCCTTAAACACACCTGGGGACATGGTACAGTAGCAAGTTTACCTAATGGTATATTTTGGGAAGCTCGGGGAAGACCCAGATCCTTAATTCTTTAGTTGCTTTGAAGGAAAAGAGCACTGCAATGCATAATAAGTATAAGGTCCACATAAGCTCTGGAATGCATCACTTTTTTACAGTTGTGATCACCCTGGGGTCATGATGGCCAATGTGCTAGCTCTGTGCTCCCAGCCGTTTTATTAAAGCCATACATTTCTGCAGCTTCACACAGGTTTTCATTCGACGGCATCCTAATGAGCTCAGCAGAGTGTGTCAGTCATTTTGAACTTCCATCAGGGGTGATGTGGATTATGCCAGAAGCTGCTGTAACAGATCGCACTGATCACCCTTCACAAAGCGCCGTCTGAATCCACTCAGAGCTCAATCACTTACAATTCATCTCACTTCAAAAAAACTGATCTTTCATTGATTTGTGCATTACTGCAGCTAAAAGACACAATGAGAATGATTTAGCTCTCACTTTTACTGTTGTTTTCAAATTATAGTGCATGGTTCCGGGCGAATGAGAAGCAGTCTGGTCCCTCCTAATTAATACTTGGTCCCTCAAAACAAGACAATGAAAACTATTTAGAGGACATTAGTTAGCTAATCTGTAACTTCAGGCAGAACTAGGGTTACTTCTGTTTTACTACATATGTTTTTTGTTGGTCAGGGTCACACACACAAACACATGCTAACTGATTGACCTGCCAGACAAAAGGAGAACATGCAAATAAACAATTCTAGTTATACATCCACCAAACTTACACACAATGACAATGGCAGCATTTTAAAATTACAAACAAAAGTTTCTTCCAAGACATTTTTTAAGGAAGACAGATTGTGGCTGACTCACAAACAACGCTGACCTCAACTCCATTCAACAAATTCGGGATAAATTTGAGAGCCAGCCAAAATCACCCAGCATCAGTGAACCTGCCCCACTAATACTCTTATAGCTGACTGGATAAAAATGCCTGCAACAGCCCTACATGCCCACCAAGCAAAATGAATTCCCAGATGACTGGATGCTGTTAATGCAGAAAAGACAGAACCAGCAAACACTAGTTTACTTATTTCTCTGTGTTCTTAATAATTCATTTTGGATGTATTTTAGGTTTACATGCACATCTGTTCCAGGACAATCAAAACACCCTAGTTACCCATAAAGAAAAAGTTAAGACATTGTCAAGTTGCAAATCTACACTAACAAAATCCGAACACAGCATGCGTTTGTAGCATCTAGCACATTTACATTAAATTCTATGCTACATGGCACATTCCTGTTTTAAAAATGACCAGCAGTCCCTTTGATCACAGACGAAAGCTTGTGAATTGGTGAAAAATTTTTTCTTCCAACTTTTCAAAGCAGTTATAACAGGTCACTTTTTATTATCCAACCAGCTCGGCTACATTGCATACAGGCACTAAAAATGCCACAAAGGCGGGTTGATTTTAAAAAAAAGTTTTTTTCTGATATAATAACTCTAGTAAGTAAATATAAGTAGGTTGAGAATGTGTAGTCACATGTATTGATTTTCTTCTTTTAAAGCCCAACACAAGGTAAAGAGCCTGGGCGAAACAAATCCAATCTTTATTATCAATAATATATAACACACTGGCCCAGGTACTCTCAGGGTCTCACAGCTTTTGAATTCAAGTTTCTTTGTTTCTATTTGGGTCAAAAAGGAATTTGACATATTTCCAAACTGCAAAACATGCATGTGGGTAAAGGGGCTGATTTTCTTGAGTGTGTCTATGATGCCCTTTTATGAACCCCGAAATGAAGATTAATGAATTAATCTATTTAAGTAACTATTAAGTAGCCAAGCAATTAAATGCATGACTACATATAATAATGTGATGAAAGTGCAAAAATGCCCCAAGGACAATTAAGATTCATAATGTATGCTCTGGCAAAAGTAAATATGACATTTCTACCCAGGTGAGGTAAATACATTTTGCCCACTTAATAGTGTTGTAAATTTGTGGATGCGGGTGAAGCAGTGGGATTTTCCAGTAGAACACCCACATAACAGAAGCAGTTAAATATAATATTTTTACCATCATAAAGTACCCACAATGTACCCAGTAGAAATAGTAGAAATTTGCAATCTGTTTGACTCTTCAGCCAAAGTGCTACTGTATAACTGGCAACAAATACAGTGACATTAATAAACATATTCACAAATATTTTTTTAATTGTTTGGCAGTCTGCATGCATGTCCTGTCAGTTCACGTGCCCTCTAGCGAAGGGTTTCTTTAATGATGCTCCAGTATGAGTCACATCTATTTCTTAATTCTTACCACTGCCCGGCCCTGCTACTGAGGAGCGTCCATATAGATTGATGCTGCCAGACATGATGCTAGAATATATTTTAGCCAGTCATGGTGCTTGCTGGTCTGCATAAAGTTAAATTCTTCTCTTCAGAAATAGTTTCTCTCATGTTGTCAGAATCATTTAGTCTGCCTTGAGCATTTTCTATAATAGAAGTTTTCTTTTTGCAGCAGAAATGTGTGGTTTATGGAGTGCTGCACATATGATTGTCTATCCAATGGGTTCTCCAATCTCTGGAGGATTTTTGGAGGCATTTTACAGTGTGCATTTATTGTTGGGTTATTGTTTACTTCAGTGACCAAAGTCCTGTTTTTTCTTTTTTTCTTGTTGTCCGAATGCCAGACAGTTACAGGAAGGTTCAAAGTTGTGCCAAGATTCTTTCATTTCCAAATTCTTGAGGTTACTCGGAACTTAAGTCTTTGTCATTGATTTATATTTCAGGCCTAAGTCTTGCCATCATTTGATCAATGGCATGTACAGACAGATCCTTTATGGATTGTTTTTGTTCTGCTAATGCGGTATAAATTGTGGGTCCAGCTGTACACCCAAATCCATTTAAATTGAACTTCAATAGGTTTCTAGAGACACTTGGAAAAAAATACAAATGCTTAAACTACATAAACACAATAATAAATTATATGCTGTAACATTCCCCACCTCCATATAAGCCACCTGTCACATGTACCAACAACTGAGGAAAAATACTGATGTGAATGCACCGGTACTATCCATTAACTTTCACTGCAACTTGCCCTATCAGATCATTGCACAGAAAGCCGACATACAATAAATCTTGAAATCGTTCTGATCAACCATTAAACATTCTTTAACCTGACTTGTGCCTGCAGAAATCCTCTCTACTATTTTTAAAGTACTCAGCAGTTTCATTCTATAGAGGCCAATGTGGTGCTTGCAGGGTCTTTAATCACATCAAGACTGGGCTAAAGCAACTTTTTTCTTGAATTCTGTCCTTTGCATTCCAAAATTCTTTCTAATGTAGCAGCGAGCCTGGTTTTCAATAATATCAAAGTAATCTCACAACACATTGATGTATTTCATTCATTGGCTTAAAAATGATTTAGTTTCAACTCTTTGCAGGCCATCACTGAACACTGACATGTGCCCTATACATTTCAATTTACAAACATGGCTTGACTTAATCCACTTTTTAGTACTCAGGAAAGACGAACATCAAAGCTCATTTCACTCACCCATGAACTCTCAGAATGTATTTCATTGTTCACATGTACTACAATAAACAAATCTTTACTTTTTACTCACTACATTTTCAGAGCAGGCTTGTTACTTTAGTTGTAGTTAAATAGATACATTTATTTAAATAGGTTAATTTTATCTCTTTAATTTGATTTCTATAGAGCATGAACGAGGCATGTATGTTCACACACATGTGAACGGAATAACTTTCACAAGAGACTATTTTAAAATAAATCAGAGGAATTTAATCAGGGCTATGCACTCATAATTGTGCTCACTCAGTTCATCCATTCAAGAAAAAAAATCGGTTTATTTATTATTGGTGGGAAGAATTTTAATCGGTCTCCTGATTGGCTGTTAATGTGCAAATGACAGCTTAGTGAACACACAATAAGATTCGTCTTTTTTACAGGGAAAGACAAGACATCACATTTGTTTTCATTAGTTTAGACGGACAAGCACAGTTACATGTGGATGTATACACTGTGGAAATATATAAAATGGCCTTCAAGAAGAAAAATAAGTGGATTACACAGATATAGATTTGGTTTCGAAGGTCAGTTGTGAAGGTGATTTTTATGATAAAACCAGTGTAATTATACATTTAAAATGAGCTCAGTTCACATGCCAGATGTATTGAAGATGCTGAATTATATTTAAGAATAAATGTTAAAAATCAAATTTTATTGCAATTCCTGTTTCAATTTGAAAGATGAAACATTTGTGTGATGGTGCTTGTGTACCTCCAAATTACAAGAGATGTACTTTTATACTTGAGTTAATTTTTTAGGAATCAATTTCCTAATATATACCTTTCATTTGGTGTTTATACACCAAATGAAAGGTATATATTAGGAAATTGATTCCTAAAAGAATTATTAGCATGAGCTGAGGTAGTGGTATAATAATTTAGGGGTTGATGGAATAGAAAGCAAGTGGGTGTCAGCAGAGCAGAGGGACAGTATGGAGTGAGCAGGGCAGAAAGGTAACTGGGGGCCAAACCATGAAGAGAGTCATAAACAAACAGAAGAAGAATTTGGGAGTTTTATATTCCCTGTTTTTTTTGCTGTGGAATGCTAGACATACTGAAGTTTTTAAGCTCTTGAAAGAGAGTACAACTAGCACAGAGTTGCAATAATCCAGTAGAGATGTAACGGATGCATGTATGAGGGTTTCAGCCAGAGTCAGTGAAGGGCATATCTTAGCAATGTTCTTTAGGTGGAAAAAATGTTTGTGATGTTTTTAATGTGGACCTCACACCAAGGCTATGGACCATGGCCAGTGAAGATGTAGTAAAACCTGGGATGGTAGAAGGAGTAGCAATGAGAATGACTTTAGAGATATTTAGTTCAAAGACATTTCTGGTCATCCAACTGTTTAGATCAACCACACAACTGACCAGAAAATCAAGAGGCAGAGTGACAGAGGGTTTAGTGCAGATGTAAATCTGCATGTCATCTGCATAACAGTGAG
>JAYDZF010000008.1:2566314-2577234 GCA_034509105.1 Microcambeva barbata | reverse complement strand
TTTGGAGCACCTTAAATATATATTTTATTCATGGTCATGGGCTCAGTAAGCCTGATACCACCTAGAACCACTGGCCACAAAAGATGTGGACAAGCAGAACAATAAAACAATGATTTTAAAAGTGTGGGGTACATATATCATGTGTGTGACTGACTGGGGGGTTGGGCACACAGTAGCTTTTATGCTTTTTGGGGGGACTGCCCTAAAACCATTGGGCAACAAATCATCCCAGAGCGACACTGACTGTTACATTCGCTCAATTGCACTAGGGACAATTTAGAGGTGCTTGTTTAACCATGCACGTTTTGGTAGATGGGTGAAACCAAAGAACACAGTGTCATCCTCCTCAGACCATAAATGGACATCCATTATTGAACTGCTGTTTTTTTCAGCCACTGCATTCATCTCTAACAGTGAAACCGGAATATAAAAAGCTCAATTTACAAGTCCTGTCTGACACGATGAAATCCAACATGGGTCCCAGTAAAATTATTTTCCCAGACTTAAAAAACAAAATGTGTAGCAAGAGGTGTCAGTTCAACCACTTCATCTCTTTTTCCATCACTCTGTCTTTTTCTTCCACTTGTCCTCTTTCTTATCTTGGACTGACTGTAAACTCTCTTCAGCAGGGATCTTGTCGTTTTCCATTATAGCAGACCTTTATGCCTCTCGTCATCTCTCCCTGAGCCTTTTCTCTCTCACATATAGCAAACGGGTGCATCTCGACTGAGCCGTACAAAACTTTTGTTCTTTTTTTGTAGTTAAATACATTAGCAGCTCTTTATGTAACTGTGCAGCTCAGGTATACATCAGCATTTCTGATCTTTTTGTATTATTAGTGTAAAATGAGTATTTCTTAAATATGTTATGAACTGAGAGAACCAGAGTTAAACAGCACAACCAGGTTAAGCCTAGCAGTCAACAGGCACCCAGGTGGCAGTGCAGGATATTCCACAGCACACTAATGCCAGCGTTGCTAATGGCCGGCTGGGCACCTTCTAATGGGCATAATTGGCCATTCCTGCCACAGAAAGGCTTTTATGAAACACTTATTGGCAGATAGCCCTTGCAGAATGCAAAGGTGAAAATTTAAAGGAACTTTGCTGTTACATTTAAACCCACCAGGTGTGCTATCTCTTTTATCATGGCACCAGGTAAGAGGTTGGATTAGTCGGGAAGTGAACATTTTATCCTCAGTTGATGTTAGAAGCAGCAGGAAAATGAACCAAATTTTGACAGCTATAAGACCAGGTAAGAGCATCTCCAAAGGTGCAGCTCTTGAGGGGTGTTCCCGGTCTTCAGTGGTCAGTATCTATCATAAGTAATCCAAGGAAGAATGTTTTGTCTTTAATGCTTGGTACGTATTCAACTCACATCACCATTTGCATTTCCATTCTTGCACTCAAACAGAAAAATGTAATGAAATTATCAGCAGGAAATTGCACATTGAGCCCCAGTGATCCCATAAACATCAATGGCAATAAGTCTAAAAAAGCATAAAAGGCCCTAAGGTCTAAGTGAAAGGGAAGCCAATTCTGTCGTTTTATCAATCACTGTAATGCTCTTCAGTCTAATGAGTCGGCTAGCTTATGTGGAAAGTGCAGTTATAACCCAAAGTTCATTCATTTACCAAATGATGTTGCATGTGCTGCAGTTGGCTGGATTTACATGTAGGCAGTTTGGCTAGCTTCCACCTGTTCAGACTAGTTACTATTATAGGTTATGTGTGACTCAGTGAGTGGGTGCTGAAAGTAGCTGCACAGAAAAAATGAAAAAGTCAAATCAGGAAATGTTAAATTCAGAAGACATTAGGGTGCATCAACAGAAAACATACAATTAACGAGAGTACTCTTTGTACCAGACCATTCAGTACATTCTGTCAGACTAGCTTTTAGACTCTCATGCACTATAAAGTTAAGCCATTAACACCCCATCATACCTTATGACATTTAGAAAAATAATGAGCAGGCTGAGTTGACCTTAGATTTAAATTAAAATAAAAAGAGCAAAAGATTTAAGGCACTTTGGAAGTCTGGTGTGAAAAGAATAAGCAGAGACATGGAAATAAATGATACGATCAGTCATCTTTGACCTTTTTCTCAAAACCTGAGCATGCTTTAGCACGACCAAAGAAAATAGTACAGACCTGTCCTTGTGGCTCAACTTTACTTTTAGGGCATCTTTGTGGTTCTTTTGTGTTGTCAATCGTTTGGGTCCACTCAAGCGTCAAGATGTCTCATGTGAAGATTGTGATTAATATGCTGACACTTACTGTATAATGACATTTCTATCATAAGTAGTGGATGGTGGCAGAGTAGCTAAGTGGGTAACACTGTAGCTTCACAGTATTCATGTTCTGGGTTCGATGCCCAGCTGGGGTGGTCTTGGTTCTTTCTGTGTGAAGTTTGCATGTTCTCCCCGTGTCTGTGTGGGTTTCCTCCAGGTGCTCCGGTTTCCTCCCACAGTCCAAAAACATGCAAGTGAGGTAAATTAGAGATCCAAAATTGTCCTTGAGTGTGTTTGATATAAATTTGTGTACCGATGAAACACCTCCACCACTGTCATAACAGCTTCCACATGGATTATTATTTTGTTTATTGTGCTTGTGTCCAATCCTTAATAGTATATTCTTTTGACAGCAGCACACTGTTCTCTCCTAATCACACACCATCTTCACTGGAGTAGGGTTTCACAAAGAACTGCATGTGGAGAAAAAATTACATTTAGTCACAAGAGAAAACAGATGAAAACATGATTCTGAATGAGAATATTGATGTGGTAATGACTGATACAAAAGGAAAAATACATGAACAAACTGATCAGTTTCACAACATGTAAATTATTAGGATGCTTGAAGATCCTGAGCAGTCGGAATGAAGATGCTAAAAAATACATTAAAGCCTGTAGAGTTCTGAGACATGCTCTAATATTCAGCTCAGATTAATATTAATTTGTATTCTGAGTGATGGGAGAAGAAAAGTATGGAGTAAGAATTTAATTTCTCATAATCTATTACATGAATGCTCCGAATGGTTCAGCATTATTTTATTCATTGTTGTGGACTATAATTGGGGCTATGAGACTTCTGTGAATGCAAAGGGGGGCGCGAATAAAAAATCTTTGAACACAGCCTCACACCATCTCCGGATATTCATACTCCATCATTAATGTCGGCTGTGCCATGTATTGTAGCTTCCATTTATTCTATTCTTTAATTTGAAGTGAAAATGAATTAATGACTCCCATAAAGTATTGTATACAAGTCTGTGGATTATGTCATTTTTAATAAATCCTGTCCTGTCTTGGATCATGTTGTCTTTATATAATGTACCTTGGCCTTTATCAATGAGTCTTGGCTTCCCATGACCCTGTCGCTGATTTTTCATTGTTCTTTCCTTGCATCCTTTTTGATCCTGACCACTGCAGACCAGGAACACCCCACAAGAGTATGGGGAATTCTTACACTCATCAATTTTACCTGCTTTTAACTTTGAGGATCTGTGATGGATTGGCACCCCATCCAGGATGTCAAGTCCTCTCAGAACATATGTCTATTAAAACAATTAAAGATTTTAACTCAGTTGGTTTAAAGGCTCAAACCTTCAATTTAAGTCATTGATAATGAATTGGCTCTGTAAATGTTTCACACAGGTACAAGGATCCTGAAGAGAAGCATCTATTAAACCAAGTGCCTCAGATCACAGAGCTCTCTGCACAGTGATTTTGCAGAGGCCGGAAGAGGACCTGAAACACCACTACAGCAGCTATGTCCTGAGGGACAGAAATGGATTGCATTTGACTGGATAAATTAGATAAGCTGGACATCACTGAGTTGCAATCACTTCCTGAAGCTGGGACGGGAGGCACAAAGCCCAGAATCAAGCAGGAACTCAAATGGCTGCATTCCAGGCTTGGCAGAACATCAACAGGGAAGATACCCAGCGTTCGCTGACGTCTACGTTTTGGAGTACGCAGACAGTCATCAACTGCAAATAACCTGCTATAAATCGCAATCAATAAATGTTGAGTTTATTCACTTCTGATTAAGTAAAATAACCAGACAAAGGAGCTGCAATTCCTGGATGGATGAAAAATGTAAGAACAATGTTTTTTTTAAGTGGTTTTTGTAGCTATGAGTTTGCATTTCCATCTTTAGTTAGGCTTTCTGTTTCTGTTTTCATTCTCTTGCAACCTCCTAAAAAGGCAGTAGTTGGATTAATTTTTCTGTTGATCCCATTAGTTGTCGCCACAGTGGATCATAATCCACATTATTGATTTGACACTATTATTTTTACGTATCATTATTTTTACATCAGATGCCCTTCCTGACACAACTCTCCCAGCTTGGGAATGACGCTACAATGCACTGGTTTATAAAGCCTACTTGTTATGTATCTACAGGATTCAATGTCTCCAATTAACTGACTGCATGTTTTTGGATTGTGGAAGGAAACCTGAGCACCCTGAGGAAACACACATAGACACGGGGAGAACATACAAAGTCCACACAAAAACGACTTGGGCCGCATCACCTGGTATTTGAAGCCAGGACCTTTTTGCTGTGAGGCGTCAGTGCTACACACATGCCACCCAATTTCTTGACGTGCAAACAATTTAAAGAAAAATCTTAAAATGAGCTAAATCTATGCCAAGGGAGAGTAAAGCATTTATATATTTAATTTATTTTTTGTGTGTCTCATTATGGCTCAGTTTGGCATTTACA
Source organism: Microcambeva barbata (assembly GCA_034509105.1). Classification (NCBI taxonomy): domain Eukaryota; kingdom Metazoa; phylum Chordata; class Actinopteri; order Siluriformes; family Trichomycteridae; genus Microcambeva; species Microcambeva barbata. The sequence goes on along the minus strand of JAYDZF010000008.1, from coordinate 2,572,511 downwards.
TCTCCATTGAGGCTTTCTGCTACATTTCCATTCTCTTGCAGCCTCCAAAAAGGCAGTAGGTGGATTTGCTGTAAACAACAGGCTTCTGTTTATTTAATTAGCCTTTATCTGCTGCAGTGAATTAAACTTTCCCTATATTACGACCAGCCCTGCTGTCCAGGAGTAAATTGCTGTTTAGTCTTCCTGGCCCGTGGGGCAAAGTCCCTAAATATTTATCCATAAGTCAGTGCTGCTGATCCATACCGATCAATAACCCAAATTATGCCTACGGAAGTGTGCCCTCCCTGTAGCTATTTATAAACTGCCTTTTGGTCATTTATTTCAGTGGGGAGCATGAATTTTTTTTATTGGATGGATAAAGGTAAATGAACAAATGAAATTCTGTACTTTATTTATCCCTTCATCTTAAGTATAGATAAATCAAAGTCAGAATCCCAGTGTGTCTAGCAGGGTCTAGTTAAGTAAAGTCACATTTAGTTAAATAGCGTTTTGACAGTCATTGTCTCAAAGCCGCTCTACAGAATCCAGCACCAACAGACCAAAAAACCCTGTTGAGTAAGCAGAGGGCAACTGTGGCAAGGAAAACTCCCCTTAAAAAAAATTTAAGGATGTAGCCTTGAGAGGAACTAGGCTCAGAATAGACCAGTTTTTACATCAATAGATTCTCAAAATTTCATCAAACCAATGTTTTAAGTACTTACATTACATTTCCATTTATTCAAATTGACTTACAATAATACAGTTACTGTATACAGTTTAGGAAATTGAGGGTTTAGGGCTTTGCTCGAACTACCTGGCAGTAGTGGGGTTTGAACCAGTGACCCTCTGATTACTAGTTCAGCACTAGTTCAGTACCTTAACCATTATTACCAAAATAATAATGTAAATAATTGGAACTCTTCATCATCAGAAGGTAAGATACATTTAGAGCAGGGCATCAATCAGTCACATTGTAACATTCAGTCACCCACACTTTCATACACATACCCCATGTTAGGAGACAGGAGAAAACCCAATTACCAAAAAACTTGCAATCATGTGATGGTGGTATGTTAATATTCACACCATTACCTGTAAAACTGCATCAGGCAGTACCTTGGGCTGTCTGTCAAATAAACCAGTGCTGACCGATGGATTCAATTAGGACTGTGACTGCTCTAAGATTGATGAGACGACGCTCAGTGTGGGTGCAATAGATGCTAGTGAGCTGAAGAAGAAATTTAGTTTTAGAAAATGTGCTCCCGAGTTGACAGAGGGGGTATTTTGAGTAAATAATGAAAAGAGGAAGGCATAAATAAAAAGATTTACAAGATGAGTGTTATTCATGAACACTGTAAGAACAAAATTGTCTGGTCATCTGCTTATACACTTTAGAAGACCTTATTCCAAAACCATGGATATTAATTTTAGCATGAATAGATTTGGTTAGAGCTAGAAACAGTGATTAATGTGCTTGAAATCAGGGCTCTGTTCAGGCAATTGTAGTTCCTTCACACTATTTTGCTTTGTGTACAGTGATGCTATAACAGAATAATCCCCCAGTCTGTTGCCACAGAGTTACAAACCAAGACCTTCTTTTACAAAACCAATGAGCCTAAACATTAGAACCATGTATACTGTTTGGCTTGCCAAGATTACAAAGTATCCTGGTGCCATCTCATCCATGGTTAAACAAAGTAACACATACCAAGTGCCATATAATCTTGGGGTATACAGGTTTCTTCAGACTAGTAAACCTTCTTCCATGGCTTACTTGTCTAGTTCCAATGTCTGAGTTTCCACTGTAGGTGCTGTCAACAGAGGATGGGAGTTAGCATGGGATTCTAATGTAGTGTTTTAAAGTTTTTGGTTACTTTTTGGTAGAACGAGAGGAAGTAACTCCCTCACACGTTTATATCAAACACAATCATGGATAATTTTGTATCTCCAATTTACCTCCCTTGTTTGTTTTTCATGGGAGGAAACTGAATCACTCATAGCATAGAACATGCAAACTTCACTCAGAAAGGACCCAGACTGCCCCACCTGAGGATCGAACCAAAGCCCTTATTGCTTCCTACTGTACTACTGAACCACTGTGCCACAATGGGCACAATTTGGGTCTCAGTAGCCTTTGCACATAACAGACCATATACAAAGATGTTATGTCCTCAATGAACCAAAGCCATCTGATATTGCCAATTTGGCACTCATGACAACTCACCACAGCAACCATCTGTCCATAACTATCTGGCTCAGTTCTTTCAACCTCATCATTTCTGCTACATTCAACATGTGTAGTAATGGTAAAGTAAATACCATCAGCCCAAAAATGAATATACCCCTGACCTGCCATTGATCCAAATATTGCCCTCTGGTAACCTCTTTCACACAGATCGTTTTTCTCCAAGCAAGACTGAAGAGTAAATGCTTACCAGAGCAGATTGCTTTATTAGTTTACTCTGTAAACCTTCAAGCTAAATAAAATCACTCCTCACTGATATTAACAAAATGATCCTGAGTGCTAAACCAAACCGCATACCGGCTCCAAATGTGCTCTAATTGGTCTCTGGACAATTTTGATTTCATCCATGCAGATATGACAATGCTTAAGCTGAACTCTTTACATGTAGTATGCCAAGGTTTGCTCAGGATCTGTAACAAGCAAAATTGTACAGTAAATAATATACATCTGTATGTTTAATAGCACAGATCAGTTGTGTTCATTTAACAAATGATCTTGGTCCAGCAATCACCTATTTAGACGCACCTCCATCCCACCGTCAGCAACCACAGGAAGCTACAATAGCTCACAGACTCCAAAGTTGCCTTGTGCGAATAAAAAGAAAATCCTCTTTATAGATTTCCTGCGACATTTTTGTTCGTTTTGAAGTTTGGAGGTCGCTAATAACAGGATGTGAGTCATGGTTTTGTGGGATTTTTCAACATACCGCAGTGAAGGGCGCTTGTATGCGCTTTGGTTAATGCCAGTTCAAACTCATTTGGAGAGGGAAACTGCCATCTAGTGGCCAGCAAAGGACTACGTAGATTTGAAACTTACGGGTCGAGGGGAGTAGGGGGTGCTTGGGCTTGAGCTTGGGGGGAAGAATCAGGGTCGCGGGGTGTAGGGTGTGCTTGAGCTGGGGGGGGGGGAATCAGTGTCTCCAATCAATCTGATTGAATGCTTTTGGACGTGTGGAAGGAAACCCATGCAGACACTGGGAGAAGATGCAAAATCCACCCAGGTGGGTCCTGGAACGCCGCGTCTGGATGCTTTGGGGTGAAACGGCTACCCACTTTGCCACCATGCAAATTTAAATGCTCAGTTTAAATGCAGGTATGAGTAAAGAGGATATTATAAACATGGTCTGGTGGTGCACGTCAAGATTTGGATATCATGTCTGTGTGCAGGTTTTGACACATAAGTAACAAGCCCAGCAAAATTCAGACATCAGCCTTCTTCTGCTACCAAATTCTGATTCTTAGATGGGATGAAATCTTCAGCCTCACAGATGGATAGAGAGAATGAGCAAACCTCCCTGCACAGTCTGAATGCAGCCACTTTAAAAGTGTTTGAATTTCTGGCAAAGCAGTTCTGAATTGTAAAAAATGAGATCAGACGCTTCGCGCCCTTGACAGTTTGAACCCAAACAGAATGAAGTCAAGCAAAACACCAACACCCTGACTTCCTAATCTTCCTTTAAACTGAAGTCTAATACTGAAACAAATGACATGGTAACAAAAAAAGACATTTGTGGAATTAGAAGAGAAGCAATTTTGTAGAAACAATCTACGCCTTTATTGGAATGTTTCAGGCATTGCATTTACAAATCCAAACCTGTTGTCATTTGGTGTTCATTGAAATAAAAAAAAATCCACTAGGTTAGCAATACTGGTCAGATAGTCATTCTCTTTCAAGCTCATAATAGTCCTATTGTTGACAGCTGCTTTTGCTTTAAATTACTGAGAACAATGTAAATATGACTGAAGGTAAAAGCAGTCGTGTATTTAAAAGAAATCTGACTGAAGCAAGAAAAACGAAATAATATCTTCTTAGCAGAAGCCCTCCCCCCAAAAAAAAAAAAAAAAAAATCAAAGCAGTGAAATAATGCAGGTTCCCTCGGGTTTGAATTGTTAAAGGGCATGAACCACATCAGGTACGATACGACTACGAAACAGGAAAATAATTTCAGTGTGGTTAACCTCTAGAAAGAAGCTTTTTTTCTTTATGCACAGTTAATGGCAGCAGTTTTTTATCATCACCACCATCACAAATATTAATATTGTTCCTGCACTCATTATTCTACTCATCAGGGGATTGTTATATTTCAGACGCCCACAAATCATTGAGCAGAGGCAGAGAAGAGCTGGAGTCATTTTGGTCTGGTAACTGCACTTCCCTTGAACTGGGAATAACAAGAACAAATAATCAAACACAACATTCATCATCTGGATCCAGCAGACAGGTTTGGTGTTAACCGAAATGAGCTCTCTTTCTCCAGTGGCTTGCTCTTTTCCCCCATTTGACCCTAACCCACACCACCCCGACCCACTGTGTATGTGTGTGTGTGTAGGTCTGTGGACTTTTAGGACATGACACCAAAGACAGGGTTGTGGCGACAGATGCTGGGGCCGATCTCCTCGTAATCTTTTTTGGTGTGGCACACCTGGTAGAACTCAGGCTAGAAAGAGAAAAAAAATCTCCATTAAAAATGTTATAAAAGTAGGTGGACGTACTGCTCAGAGAAAATGGCTCATTATAATATTTTTACCTTTAGTTATAACATCATTATTGTATTTAATAGTACTTTTATTAATAATAACATTACTCTTACTAAAATTAATATTGTTATTATTAGTAGCAGTAATAGTAAGTTCTAGTAAAATCTATCATCTAAAAATAAATTCAATCACTTTTCCACACCTTCCCTTTTTGATGCATTTTTTTTTCTAGAATTGAACCCTTTTAATTTCACCACAATAACCTTTTTGGTTCAGGGTGTCACCACTGATGCACCTCTGCTTTCACATCATCACAGGAAAATCTTCTCTCTCTTAAAGCTTTGTTGAGCACCCAAAATCAGATGATGCTAAATCACAGCTAAAAAGGTCCCCCAGAAGTCCCTAATCATTACTTTCTTTAAAAAAAAATAGGTGTCCCTTAATAACCTCACTTCACAATTATAAATATTTAGGTATCACACTAATTTGATTATTTATGCATGTTCTCTCTTTTTCTCTGTTATGGTTGAGGTGGAGCATCGTTTGAAGACCCCACCCTCTGTATCACATCAGCCTCCTGAAGCCACAGTCTAAGTGTAAACTCATTTTGTCCATCAGCTACCACACACACACAGGTTATGAGTGTAAAATCCAGAGTGATCTTTAAAACTGTGTGACTCACAGTGGAGGCCAGCATGGATCCTCCGAACCACACGGCGTAGCGCTGCATGTGGTGAGTGATGACCTGCACGTCAATGGGCTTGGGCTGTAATACAAACACACGCACGGTTACTCCGGAGCACTTTTGCCTCCAGTGTTAGCTGTGTGCTGATGTCCGGGATTTCTGTCAGACCTTTAACTTGCCGCCGCTCAGCTCCTCGCTCAGCTTGAGACGAGCATCCACGGTTCTTTTGAGGTCTCTCTGAAGACGGCGACCAAAATCACGGAACATGGTGGAGCCACCGGACAGAACGATGTTCTTCAAACACACACACACACGTTACTCAATTAAATTAAAAATAGCATTCATTTACACAGAAGAAAAACAGTGTTCCCTACATCTTTTCAGCTTTAATAACCACAGATCATGTGACCATAATTCCTAACATTGTGTTGATCTGTGTATTCTGCCCCCTTCATATCACAACCAGCTTCCAACTTCTTCAGCAATCTGAGCAAACGTAGCTCGTCTGGAGTGAAACAGGTACCAGCCTTCGCTCCCTATGACCCTGTTGTCGGTTTACCACTCTTCCTTCCTTGGACCACTTTAGATCGGCACTGACCACCGCGGACCTGGAACACCCCTCAAGAGCTGCAGTTTTGGAGATGCTCTGACCAATCATCCAGCCATCATAATTAAGCCCTTGTCAAACTCAAATCCTTGCACTTGCAATTTCTTTCTGCTCCTAACATCAACTTGAGGATAAAATGTTCACTTGCTGCTTAATATATCCCACCCACAATCAATGTTGTTCAGGTCACCTGTCAGCGCTCAG